>RJWT010005248.1:0-31371 GCA_004365215.1 Cuniculus paca | reverse complement strand
TCTCATGATATTTTCTCTTTGATCCTTGTATTATGTAGAAATGGGTTTTTTAATCTCCACCTTTTTTTGGAGTTTTCCAGCTATCTTTCTGTTACTGATTATTAAACTTCTTTGTGCTTTTTAAAAAATAGCTACATTGAGCCAGGCGTGGTGGCTCACGCCTGTAATCCCAGCACTCGGGAGGCTGAGACAGGCGGATCGTTGTGAGTTCGAGACCAGCCTGGGCTACAAAGTGAGCTCAAGGCTGGCCCGAACAGCATAGTGAGACCCTGTCTCAAAAAGACAAGGGCCAGGGATCTAGCTCAGCGGCCTAAGCGCCTGCATGGCAAGCACAAGGTCTGAGTTCTATCCCTGTGCTGAAAGAAAGAAAGAAAAAAAAAAGCTATATCGTTTCTTCATTCCTAATTCCTTATTATCTGTTCCTACAGTTTTGTTTCCTGAGAATATTCTGTAATAGTTATCATGCATGTGTATAATTTTGAGGCTGGCCTGTTTCATTCAGTGAGGTGCTTGTAATTCATCCAAATTATAGTGTGTGTCAATAGATTTCTCACTTTTCTTGTTAAGTATTATTCCATTTTATAGATGTACTGCAAGTTGTTTTTCTAGTCACCTATTGCAGTTCATTTGGGTTGTTTTCAGATGACAGTTGCTGTACTCAATTTTGTCTAAATTTTTGTGTAAATGGTAAGTTTTCATTTATCTGGAATAAATACTGTGAATTGGGGATTCTGGGTCATAAGGCAGGTGCATATTTCACTGTGTAAGAAATGATTAAACTGTTTTCTAGAAGAATTGTATTATTTTCTTTTTTATTTTAAAGAAAAAAGAACAAAAACCAAGAAGCAAACAATTAAAAAACAATAAAAGCAAAATGACGTTGACAATAACAAAACAATGGCAATATAGGATTTCTAAACAAGATGATAGGAATTTAACAATGGCTGTTACATTGTATAATATCCTCAAAGTAATTGCTCAGGCTACTAGATACATGCATGCAAGATTGATCAAACAGTAAAATTTCCCTTTGAGCAGTTTCTTTCTCTTTTACTATATCTCTTATAACTTTTGGATCTTATTTAGTCTTTCAGTTTTTTACACTAGCGAGACAGTATGGTGTTTACACATGCAAGTTTAATGTATTTCACTTACGAGTATGGTTTCTAATTGTACCCATTTACCTACAAAGGCCTTGAATTTATCGTTCTTTATGGCTGAGTAGTATTCCATTATATAAAAATATCACATCTTTTTTATCCATTCCTCAGTTGATGGGCATTTGGGTTGTTTCCAAGAATTAGGTATTACAAATTGTGCTGCTATAAACATGGGTACACATATATCACTGTGGTACGTTTTCAGTTCTTCTGAGAAAATCCAGAAGGGGAATAGGTGGGTTAAATGGAACCTCTAATCCTAGTTTTCTGAGGAATCTCCCTACTGATTTCCACAGTGGTTGTTCCAGGCTACACTCCCACCAACAATGGAGAAGGATTCCTTTTTCTTCACAGCCCTGCCAGCATTTGTTATTGGTTAATTTCTTGGTGCTGGCCATTCTTTCTGGAGATGATATCTCAGTGTAGTTTTAATTTGCATTTCTCGAATGACTAATGATGAACATTTTTTCATTTATTTATTTGCCATTTGTATTTCTCCATTGAGAATTGTATATTCATCTCAGATGCCCATTTTTGGATTGGGCCTTTAAATTTGGGGGGACTGAGTTTTTTCAATTCTTTATATGTTCTAGATATAAGTCCTTTATCTGAGGGACAGCTGGCTAAAATGCTTTCCCATACTGTGGGATTTCTTTTCACTTTGTTGCTGATTTCTTTCGATGTGCAAAAACTTTTTAATAAGACGAAATTCCAGTTGTTGATTCTTTGAAGTATTTCCCATGCAGTTTGATTTTCATTCATGAACTCTAAAAGTTGTATTGTTTTCTATTCCACTGTATGTATGTGAGAGCCAGTTGCTCTACATTCCCCTTCATTAGGTATTGTTATCTTTTCTCATAAGTCTTAGGTGTGTAATGATACATTATTATTAATTTTAATGTCTGTAATGGCTAATGATCTTGAGCAAATTTTCATATACTTTCTATCCAGCGTTCTCTTTGATAAAAGACTCTTCAGATATTTTACCAATTTTTTTAATTGATTATTTTCTTGTTTTTTTATTTTGGAAGTTGTTTGTATATTCTGGATCCAAGCCCTTCATGAGATGTGTAATTTGCAGCTCACCCTCAGTCTGTTTGCTTGTTTTTTGTATTTTCATAACACTGTCTTTGTAAAGAAAAATATTTTAATAATGATTAAGTTCAATTTATTAATTTAAAAATGTGGGCCATTATTTTGGTGTCATGTTTAAGAACTATTTTTTTTTTGTACTAGGCCATGAAGGTTTCTTCTAAACATCTTCTAATTTTATATTTAGGTTTATGATCCATTGTCAGTTAATTTTTATATGTGGTGTAATATTTAGTTCAGTGCTCCTTTTCTTATTCTTTTGTTCTCCTCTCCCACTTTCTTTGCTGTTACAGCACTATTTGATAAAAAGAATATCCTTTCTCTATTGACTTGTTTTTGCAGTTTTGTCAGAAATCGGATAACTATTTGTGTGAGTCTAATTTAGGAATGTCAATTCTGTTCTACTGGTGACTGTCAGAATCACTCATGTCTTTGTTCTTTTATACACTAATACAGTACACTGTCTTGATGACAATAGCTAAAGTAGTCATAAAATTGTGTAATTCCTTTCTTTGTTCTTTTTTCATAATATTTCTAATATTCTGGTTCCTTTGTTTTTTCATGCAAAGTTTAGAATTGACTTGTTAACTTAGAAAATGGCTCAATTTGGCAGGATTGACATCTTTGTTATTTTGGGTCTTCCAACCCATGACCATGATATGGGCTGGGGATATAGCTCAGAGGTGGAGCGCCTCCCTAGCAAGCATGAGGCCCTCATTCCATTCCTGGTACAAAACAACAAACAAAACAAAACAAAAAACAAAAGAAGAACATGGTATGTCCTTCCACTTATTTAGGTTTCCTATGATTTCATTTATTAGCATAGTTTTGTTATTGCTGTTTAAATATTGGATATGTTTTGTCAGATTTATACTGATTATTTAATATTTCTTTTGAGTTACTGTAATAATATTAAAAATTTTTGTTTTCAGATTGCTTACTGCCAGCTTATGGAAATATAATTAATATTTAAATGTTGGCTGTATTTTGTGCAAGTTTCCCCATGATTTTTTGGTATTTTTTTATATAGATAATCATGTCTTCTGTGCATATGGATAACTATTTTTTTCTCTCTGGTCCTTATGCATCTTTTAATTTATCTTTCTTGTCCTGTGGTATTCATTAAGTACTAGTACTATGCTCCTAAGTTCCCTGGGGCTTCTCTTTTTTGTCCTCTGTCTAGAAAGCTGAGATTCTTATTACTTCATTTGGTGTGGGCTTTTCTAGCTCTCCTTCATGACACATCAAGCCCAAAGAGAATAGAGAGAAAATAACAACAATAAGCGAAGTTCGGCCCTTCAACTCGGAACCACAGCTCCTCTGAATGGAGAAAAAGCATTCTCTTCTTTAGAATTTTAGCTCTTGTAAAGTCCCAGTAGTGACTACTGCTACTGTTACTTGGAAATTGCTCAGGGACTATGGTGGGATGGAAAAAAAGAGAAGAGAGGGTATTTCCATATTTTCTCTGAACATCAGGTAGTCCTTTTCCTATTCCTTGAACTAGAAGTAGAGTGTTAGTACTGGAGTTCCTTGATTAGATTGCTGGTGCATTGAATTTTGACTTGGGATACCAGAAAAAGGGCTGGGTGGATAATTTACTACCAGGTTTCATGGTACTTCAAACTCTATTCTTCCCTAGTGTGCCTCCTACTATTTACTTTTTCAAAGTCTTTAAAGAGTTACTGAATGCTTTCTCTCTGTAGGTTTTATAACTATATTCAGTGGCTTTGAGAAGTTTGAGTGTACTTATGTTATTTTACCTGAAATTGGACTCCATTAATGAAATTTTATAGGGATCGAGCTAAACCACCCTCTCTTGTGTATAGACTAAGTAATCTCAGGATGAATGAACTTGTGATGCTGCCATAGTTATAAAAACATTCCACATTTGAACAGTTAATACACAGGTGCATTGGTGGAGACATTTATAGAAAACAGTGAATCAGGATAGCATTTGAACGTTGCCCTTAATGGAATTTCAAGGACACAATAGATAAGTCCTTTTTCTGTGCTATTAGAAAGAGCTCTCTTCCTATGCCACTTTTAATTAAACAAAGAAACTGAAAAAAGTCCAGTTTTTTTAGGTCTGAGAAAAGAAAGTGCTGTCTTCACCAATCTGTAAATCTACTGGAAACACATTCAAGAAGTATTGATTTTTCACTGTATTCAAGATAATTGAATTATTATAGGTTTATTTCTTATACTTTTCTGAACAGATAAATCTTGGTTTTTAAAAATTAAAGTAGTATTTCCTATATTCCTTCATTCTTACTATTTTAAAAGAAAGGTTAATAAAGGGAGAGGGTGGGATGGATTAGTAAAAGAGACTATTGTTTCAGTTTATGTTGTGAGTCTTTGTTTTGGGTCTTGTCCAGATTTGTCTCATGGAATAGACCTTTTGTTGTTTTCAGAATTTCTGACCCTTTGGTCAGCTAAAGCTTTTAAGAGTTTAACATTACAAATACCTTGGGTTCATTGGCATATGCAGAACAAATGTGAATCAAACACAAAAATGATTCTTCTTAAGATTTTTATTTATTGATGTGGTAGTGAAATACTACACTGTTTACAGTAGAGAGCTAAGTGAGATTTTGAGTATGCTGAGAAGTTGACAGCTTGTGAGTCTTGAACAAAACTCTGTCTTTTGTAGGATAAAAGAAAAAAAAGATGTGTTCTTGAAATGATTATTTATAAATGACTTGAAATCTTGTTTTGCTTCCAGCTCAGGAGCCATTTGCCAGACCTGTGGTCACTACAGTAGTGAAATTTTGGAGGAGGGAAAAAAATCTCATAGATAACAAGATAAATCATATTTAGGTGAGGGGAAATAAAATATAACCATAAAATAGGTCTTTTCAACTTCCTTATAGTAAAATAATTAGACATTTGTATAAATATATGGATTCAGTGAAATATGAATCATGAGTAGTTAGGAAGGATTTTATATATTAAAAGTAGTTAAGAGATTATTAGTCACTTGATTGAAGTATAGCGAACCCATGGAGAGAGATTTGCTTTATCTTCTTGAGACAGGAAAATAATGTCTAATTTTAGATTGTTATTTGGAAACTAGACTGTAATCAAAAGTCTGCATTGTTTTCACTGTGGGTATTGTAGTTTGTTTTCAATTTATTGTATATTTCTGCTTACTTCAAAAACTAATTTGAGGAACCCTTTGAGAAAAGGCAGACCTAGAAATATTAGGGTTAAAGGAAAATTAATTATGTTGATGAAAGTGATGATATGAGGTATAACTAATGGGAAGAGGAAGTAAGTACTGGGAAGCTGATCTAAGAAAGTTAGCACATTTTCAGTATAATACTCCAAATTTTCTATCAACCAAGGTTGAAAAAGATGAAATGGCTTGTATAATTTTCATTATTATCTGATAAAAAGAGGTTTTTCCCCTGGCAATTTCTCAGAGAATGAAGGCAGGTATCTCTTGATTATAGAGCAGAGATACATAGATACAGAGTACCTATAGTAAAAATTAATAAAATTAACAGAAATGGAAAAATGAGAATTATTCATTAAAATATATACACTTATTAGAGAATAGTTGTATGTATCTCACTCATTCTCTTTTTCTGTTTCTTGACAGTTAGAATTGTAACAATCAAATGGGCAGTTTTACAGGAAAGGCAAACAGCAGCTGGGTGTTGACCCCAGTCCCACAGTGCAAGGATGATGATGGCAGAGGAATTAGGTGATGGAGAGGGCAATTGGAGGGAGAAACATTGCAACGGGGGTGAGATTCATTGCCTTTCCCTAGAGCCATTGTAATATTTGAAAAACAAGAATTCAGCCATGAAACAAACAACAAATATGAATTATTTTAAATAGAAATGTTTGATACATATAACATTAAGAAATTTCTTTTGGGACCTTCTAAATTATTGAGTTTTTATGACTTTTACATTAAGGCTATTTTTTTTAAAACTAGTTTTGTTTTACCATGGTATATCTTTGATTTCTTCACTTTCCAACCCATTCCCTCTATTCAGAATAGATTGATCCTTTAATGGTCACGAGCATATCTGTATTGGTTTTTTAGAAATGTTTTTCTGTTCAATATCATTTTATCTAAGTAGAACTAAAGAGGTGGTTAAATATTAACCTGTTCTTTGAATTTTCTGATAGCTGTTGTTTCATTTAAATTACACAAATATTTTTTTCAAATAATGATAATACTTAATACACAACAGCTGGGAAATAAAAATAAATCATTGTATGTAATTTATACATAGAGGTGACAGCTGCTATTGTTTTGGTGGGCGATCTTGTAATTTTTTGCCAGCTATAATAATCTAGTAGTATGTCAATAATGTAAGTGAATAATCTTCAATAATAATAGCAGTTAATATTTATTGATTTATTTTTCTCCTTTGTAAAATTCTTAGGGCAGATTTTCTAAACTTGATTGATGATGCTACTCCACAAAATCAGGCCCAGTCTTATTTCTAACTTACCACTCTAGTCTGTCACTGCTACCTTCAGGTCTGAGATAGCTATCCAAGTTCCAGTTATCCTGGCCATATTCTAACCAGCAGAAGAGTGGTCCAAAAAGTGCCCCCACCTGAAAAGAAAGATAGAATGTTGAACAGGTGTAGTAATATGGTTAAGTAGTTAATAAAATACTTATTGGTGATTTGTTATTTAGAAATAAAGACAAATGACAGGTAATAAAATATGTTTTATGCAATCGTGTGTGTGTGTGTGTGTGTGTGTGTGTGTGTGTGTGTGTGTGTGTGAATATAGTTTTACATACAAAATGTCTGGAGAGATATAAACCAGTGTAATAATAATTATTTCTGGGTGGCAGTTTTATGAGCTTTTGGACAACTCAGTGATGAACGTCCTTGAATGAGGATGTTTGGCTTTCACCAGTAGTGAATGTGTGACTTTTAAATTCACGGTGTTGATGCTTACTTTTTAAAAATAAACCTTTTTCTTAAGAAAAAAAATGACATCTTACTGTTTTGACTTACATATTTTAGATTATTTTATTTTGTGAATTGCCTTATTTTCACTTGCACTGACATTAAAGTTTTAGTTTTATATAATCATACAAGGGTTAATCATAATAGATGTGAATGTTTAAGTTAAAAATCATTATTACAATAAAAGACATACATTACAGTAAAAGATATTAATTCTTCTGAAACCCCTTCCCACAATTATCTTATCATTTTTGCCACTCTGTAAAGCAGTTCTGGAAGTCCTTGTCCATGTCTTTAAAGAGGTGTGATTTAAAACACAAAGAATGCAGCTATGAGTGCCATTCAACAAAAAGGACTTAATGAAAACATTACAGTCTATCCTCATATGCCTTATTCATCAAAACTGGTAGCATGTGATTTCTGGCTGTAACCTAAAGTCAAAATAACCACAAAAGGTAAACATTTTGAATTATTTAAGGACATTGAGGCAGCCACGATGACACTCAAGAATTTTCAGAATTTTCTTGTAAAGTGGCAAGAATGATGGCATGAGAGATTTATGGCAGTTTTTTTTTTTAATAGAAAGTTTAAGGGAAAGAAAGTATTAAGGGACAGAAAGGGGTCCTGAGTGGGTGGCCCCCTGACCCCGCTTCTCAAGGGTGTTTTATTGAGCAAAGTCACTTGGTGAGGCAAGTTCAAGGTGGGACAAAACTATAGTTATCTAATAAGATTACAAGTATAGTTGCTTAGGTAATGTTGATCCAGTGGGAAATCACAAGGTGAGTGTAAGGTGGGATGAAAATATGGTGAACCAATAAGATTACAACAAGTATAGTTGCTTAGGTAATATTGATTAAATGGGTATCAAATGGGTAAGCAAGTGTCACTGGAAGTGTACATGGCCTGAACAAGGATTTTTCTGGGAAAGAATAGGCTAGGGAGGTTTTGGTTTCCCACCCAAGGTGATTGATGCCTATTTAGAATATCAATCACTGCTTTTGATCTCTAGGGGCAGTATGTGGGTGTAGTCCTTCCTCTTTTTCTTGAAACTTGGCCTTCAGTGACTGTTCCTCTGGCCACAATTATGTTCTGTACTGAGGGCCCACTCATGTCTAACTGCCTGTAATATTTATAACTAACTTAAATGTTTTCAATGCACCCTCCTCTGAAGAACTATCCCTAACTGTGGTAAGGGCAAAAGGGACATAGTTTCCTTGTAGCTAGTTCAAGTTGAGAAAGGGTCAGTGTAAAGAAGATCGCAGTCAGGGCCCTTTTCCAGAGAGTTAATCTAATAGACCTCAGATAGAAGTCATCTTGTGGTTTAGCAGTTATGAAATCTTTTTACAAAGTTGGTCTGGTGGATCCTGGAAAAAGGAGCGTAGCATATTTATTGTTGGTTTTATCTTTATGATCACTTGGAGTTTTGTAGCCTCTTGGCAAGAATAAACAAATTTTCCAAGACATTAGAGCATGTATAATCAAAGCATGAACACTAGAATGGGAAGGTAGTTTGAGGAAAGAGTCAAATCTAGAAACTTTTCTTAAGGGACTAGAACAGTGATTTTAGCCCAGTAGCTCTTAGACACCTCTGCTGATGGGAGTCTGATATTTTGTCATGAGTCTCTCTAGTTTTAACTGTAAGAAGATGGATGGTTTGTTGGTTTTGAAGGACAATTTTAGCTAAAGAATTTAAAAATTCTTGTTGAGCTTTTATGGGTTATTAGTTTTTCCTGAATGACCCAACACAGTGATCAGCTACTGGTGTAGTTGCAAACTGCCAGGTCAGTGATTGGAGCCCCTTTTTATATCTAGCTTATTACTATGCCATATTTTATTTTATTTTATTTCCTTTTGGTGCCAGGAATCGAACTCATGACCTTGTGCTTACCAGGCAAACGCTTGAGCTGCTGAGCTAAATCCCTGGCCCTGTGCCATTGTTTTTATACATCTTTTGGTAATATTTTTCTGTTGGGTGTTTAAGAACAAGTTAAAGTGAGACCTGTGTTAATGAAAATTAACCTTTTGCTGTCTATCAAGATCAGTTAAGTCTCCTCAGGCATTTCTTTAGAAGCATGTATAGAGCCTCTCAGCTCATCTGTCAGTGTCAGCCATCAGGATGAGTCACAGCATCACTTGACCATGTTGCTTTCTGTGAAAGCATGGAAGACTTTTCTTTTTTGGTGACCATCCTTTTGTACACTGTACACTTTATTATTCTTGTACTTTGGTGGTGGTGGGGGGTCCTGCAGTCTCCCTCCTCAGGAAGTGGAGTGACTTACCAAAGTTGTAGGATCTCATAGAAAAACTCCTCTCATGTCCTGGGCCCTTATTGATCTTGGAGGACCAGAGCCAAAATATTGGCTGTCCTCTTAGTCCAGTTATCTTTCTACGTCCAGTCTCTAAATTTTAGTTGTTAAACACCCAGAAGATCAGTTGCAAGAAGGTGCAGTGAGTTCAACTATTACAATTTCATCTGGATATCAGATATTTTCAAAGATAAAGTATAGCCAGAGGACTTTTTCTTACCTTTTGTGGATTCAACTACCAAGTTGAATCCCTGCAGAATGTTAACAGACAACAGTTATAAAAGTTTTACAGAAAAAATTTGAGATTAAGAGCCACACATAGTCTGTCAGCATAACAATCATATTATCTTTGAAACACATTTAAATGTCTGTGTTAATATAGAAAGCCTTTGTAGTTAATCTTCTTTAATACATAGAGAAGTTCTCATCTAATTTGTTATTCTTTAATGGCACATCATCAAAAAAATATGTGACATTGTCTGGACTGCTCAATGCCTAGGCATCTTTAAAGTACAGTGACACATATATAATATCACGTAAGTTTTTTTTTTTTTTAAATAAAAACTATCATTTGACTGGTGGTCTCATGCTGGCTTGACATACACCTCTAATCACAAGTAGCTGTAGTACTAGAGAAAGGTAGACAGCTGAGTCTAGGAAAAGATTATCACCATAAACAATCCCAGTTTTACATCTTAGAAGATCTGTACACCCAGAAGGCATGAACACATTTAGTAAACCATGAGATTAGCAATAATGAATATCATAGTTATATGGAAACCTTTGCTTTTTAGTTTAGTGTTTTTTATTTATACTTTTTTGTACTGGGAATCGAACTCAGGACCTTGCGCTTGCCAGGTGGGTGCTGTGCTGCTGAGTGATATCCCTGGTGTTGGGTTTAGTTTTGTACCAAAAGTATCTTTTAGTAAGAAAACTTTATTGTTTTACCCACATAAGTCTGAACCTTTTGATGATGATCAGTGCAAACATATCACAATAGTATGTTTAGCAATGTTTATTAGGGTGTGTCTCCCATAAGGTTATGGAAATTATTGGTGTTCCATTACTGAACAAAGACTGGAAGAAAATATTTCCAGGCAGCTGATCTTTTGTGTACCAAGGGGAATCTTGTCCAGCAGTTTTCTGAAGCCCAAGGGATCCCCATTTAATCATCTTAACAAATTTTTTTAAATGACCTATGAGAGCCAGATCATCAGAATTAACACATTATTCTTGACTACTGCAAGACTCTCAAGTTAATGTATACAGATAACAATATCCATTGTATTTATAAAATCAGTCTTTGCATCATTTTGATCACGTGGCAACCTGGGTAGAAGCGAGTCCTTAACTCTGATGACATCTATAAGCAAACTTAAGTTAGAGACATATGTTTTAAAAATCGAAAAAGGCAAAAAGAAAAAAAAAATGTTAAGCTCAAACAAAAACAGCTGTAAGTATTGTACTCACAAATTGAACAGACAGACAGGCACACATAAGACAATTGCCAGTAAACCAGAGGACACTCAGATATATTTGGCCAAGTTGAATTATAATTCTTACAGTTTTTAAGTTTGTAACTATAAATAGACTAGTCAGAACTTTTTGAAAGTCACTTAACAGGTATCTATTGTAATAAGAATCAGAAGGAATAAAAACCTTTTACACCTGTGAAAGCAGACATTTTTATCTGATTGGAATATCCTGCTTTCAGGCTTCTTGTTGTTTTGATAGCCATATTCATTGGATAGTCACAACTGATTGCCAAAACTGCTGTTTGATAGCCACATGTAACTGTTTCTCTCTAAAGCGATAGACTGTTAAAGGTAATTTTAACTGTTTCTAGGGCAGTGTGCTGGCCAGGTTTGGGTGTAGAAAGAGACCGGGTGACACTCTTAGGAACTAAGTATGAATTCAAATCAGTGGGGGAAGAAGGCCTGCCAAGGCTGCAATCTGCCCTCCTGCAGATGTCTACCTGTGACAGTTTTTCCCATTTTGCCAGTGGCCCTTGGATCATACTTAGCTGTAGGCTTTCCTTTGTAGAGCCTCAGTAGCATATCTCCACGAATAGTGACTGGCTTGGCAAGATGTTTTGGAGAGAAATCATGATGAGAGGCAGTCCTTGGGGTGGGGGCTGTGCCTGTTTTTTAATGTTTGTGTTCATTTAAAACTGTTATTAAACTCATAAGGTTCCCTAGGAATCTTTTGTTCCATCAATTAACTCATCTGTGTTATAAAAATGAGTCAGTCTGCCCTGTGCTGTAAAAACCAGTGAGCACCATTCTTGAAGAAAGAGAGGAGTTATTCTCCAGTTGTGCTTAAGAACTAAAAGGCAGATAAACTTGGACTAAAACTTGTATATTTATTCTTTGAGAGCTTCAGGACTGAATCTAGATGAGATTTTGAATATGACCCAGAGATAAGTGAATGTCAGTTTCACTCTTGAAGGGTCCCAGGGATGGGAAACTCACTATTGTGGCAACTTGGTCCTGAAATTCAGCAGCCCTGGAGGAGAGAACTGCCTTTTAAACACTGTTACAAACCATATTATTTCTCTGAGGCAGGACTGTGGAAAAGGGACACAAGAGTAACTTGAAGTATGGCACAAGAACTAAATCCTTACTGTCTTAGAAAGACAAGATCGAGAGCTTACCCAGGGTGAATCTCTAATCTTTAGCAAAACATGCCTCCCTAGACAAAAGTTATTGATTCCAACTGCTTTCCCAAACAGAAAATAAACCAATAATCAAAAGAGCCTGAATGGCTGCTTTTTAACCTTTTGAAAGAGAATAAGAGAGAAAATGAAAGTGTTTTAATTATATTGTTTAGGGCTTATTTCTTTCTAATAAATGACTCTGAATTGAAAGTTCTAAAATGCCAGCCTACAAAAGAGATCTGTCACCTCCGGGGACAGACATGACAGTAATAGGCCAGAAGAAATTTTAGCCCTAGGACAAAGAGGTCTCAGACATTTTGGGTTCTCTGTCCCATTAGGTAGGTAACTTCCCTTTAGAGCATTGCTGACTAGGTGCTGTTTAAACTCACTCTGAAAATAAGTATTTCCAGGTATCTGTGATACACTTAAGAAACTCACAGATTGAAGTCTGTACCCATTGTCTTGCATCAGAAGTCAGTATTTGATTTAAGCATAACATTATATCTTTCCAGTTTAGTTCATAGTTCTGAGTAAGTCCTTAAAAGACCTCATGTACTTAATCAGAGTCGTCTGAAAATTTTCCTAGATCTTTGATCTGTTTTAGGTCATTGAGAGAGAAGGACCCATGAACGCAAGTGGTTGCAAATTCTCCATTTACTTCCTGTAAAGAATATTGTTCTGGAGGAGCTTGAATAAAATCAGCTAAGGATGGATATAGCCTCATGGAGGCTTTAATTAGGCTGGCCTGTAAGTTTCACCCTTAAGACCTGAAGGTCAATAAGGGGAAGCCTCAGACTCAGTAATAGTAGATGAAGCTTTGATTAAAGTTACCTTGGAAACCTTGTCCGCAGGTTCCAAAGGGCAAGGAAGAATAGCCTCATGCTCTGTGATAGTGAATTCCTTAAGGGCCAGAGGTGTCTGGTTTTCCTGTGGCTTACATTTACCTTTTAAACAAAAGTAAGGATTATTCCTTAATGCAAAGTCTGAACATAGGGTGATTCTAACCATTTTTCTCTTTCTTATAGTATGAGTCTAGTTGTTAGATAAAATTATAATCAGTACTTCCCTCTGCATTCCATTTTGACTCTAGGGGTAGGCAGTGCATGTGTGGGTGCAGAAAAATATCAAACCACTTTTTCTTAGTGTGTGAGCTTCAAACATTCTACGGTACTGAAGAATACATTCCAAGAAATTTTGACAGTGAAGCTTCCATTTCTCCATCTAATAATTTTGGTAGAAGACCTCCAATGATATAGGACATATGACATAAGGATGATATGGGACCTCCAAATAATTTAAATAATATAAGGGAAATACTGTAACTTCCAACTATTTATCTGATAGGGTCTTGCTGTGTAGTTCAGGCTAGCCTAAAATTCACAATGATCCTCTTGTCTCAGCCTCCCAAGTGCTGTGATTATAGACATGTGCCACCATGCCTGGCCTGAGATATTTTTCTATTTCAAGATTAAATAGTTATTCTCCTTTATTTTCTTACAGTATGGTTGTTATAGTATGAACCAGAAGTCTCTTTTCTAGTCTCTTACGAACAACACCTTTCATGACCATACAAAGTTTTTGTTGGTGCTGGGGATTGAACCCAGGGCCTGCTTGAACTTGTCCTGCTTCAACCTCTCAGAGAGCTGAGATGACAGGCATGGTCCACTATGCTAGGCTGAATATAGAGGTCTTGTACTACTTGTTTTTTCTTCTCAGAATGTGTTTCACTTCATTGTTGTCTTACTTTATGGTAGAGGTCTGGTGTCTGACTTTTCTTTATAGCATGCCCACTTAAAAAGAAATCCATGAATTTGAAGGATTAAAAGCCCCTTGATAATTTGAATAAGTAAGTATATGTTTAGTTATTCATAATACATGCTTGAAACTTTTTTTAGTGACTTCCACATTCTCTGGATTTTGAGATATATGATCATGGTTATAATATTTCTACATAGATTCTACCATTTGAAGAATTTGTATAGAGTTGTTATTAAAATCTACTTGTTTGAAGCATTTCTTCACTCATAATTCTGGACACTGAGTATGTGTCTCATATAAGTATGATTATTTGTCAAAGACTTGTACAGGTAGAATTTAGACTTGGTTCTATGTGGACCACCAGCTTTCAGAAAAGGTAAACATATTTGTAAGTAAAAAAAGAATTAATTTTTTTACTACTATACATGTATAGTGTTGTTGGTATTCCTGTCTCTTGGAAAATATTCAAGATAGTACATGTAAAGTAAACTTTAAGAAATCTGTTTTCTATTTCACACTCTGATGAAAGATAACAAATATTAGGGAAGATGCAGAGAATAGTTGAATCCTTGTACATCACTGGTAGGAATGTAAATTAGAACAATCATTATGGTCAATAGTATGGAGGCTCCTCAAAAAAATAAAAATATGAACCTAGCAATCACCACTTCCAGGTGTATATCTAAAACTATCATTCATGTCATCATATGATCCAGCAGTCCCACTTCTGAGTATGCATTTAAAGGGAATGAAATTTGTAAGTTAAAGAGATACACATGGCTGTGTTCATTGCACCCTTAGTCACAATAGCCAGAATGTAGAATAAACCTAAATGTTCATTAGTGGATTATTGGACAATAAAATGATAATGGTTTATATACTTAATAAATACTTTTGAACCTTAAGAAAGGAGGATATCTTGTCATTTGGGACAATTTAGATTAACCTAAAAGGGATTACATGTAAATCAAGCACTAAAAACCAAATACTGCATTATCTTCCTTATATTTGGAATCTAAAAAAATCAAATTCATAGAAATGGAGACTAGAATTGCATTTACTAGGCTCTCAAGGGGATGACAGTAGAGAGGGTAGGAAGGCATTAAAATTTTTTCTATCACTAGGTCATTGCTGATAATTGCAGCATTTCAACTTATGAGAAAGAATGATAGGAAGGATACTTTTGATTTAGAAATTGTTACTGTTTTATTAGAGTATCATTACTTTCGGGAGTGGTTTGGGTAGCTCTTGAAGACATGATAGTATGGTTTGCACATGGCAATAAAAACTATTGAAAAGTTAGGATTTGTATATCTGTATTGTATTCTGTCATTATTGTACCTTATTGCTTTGCATTCTTTGGTGAGTTGGCACCAAATTACAAAAAGATATCACAAAAAACATATGCAATTACTTAAGGTGAGATGTTTGTACTTCTTTCTCCAAGTAAATTCTGAAATTCTTTTTTAAATTTTACTCCCCCCAAAATCATTTCAGTATGATTTTCATTATAATTATGTACAATTTGTGATTTTTCTATCTATCAATATGATCTCTTTCTTTATCGAAGTCTTATTTTACATCTTTTCATGATCTTTTGCTCAATTCTTTATAGCTCCAGCACCTTCTTTATTAGTTTTTTTCCTAGGAAATATACATTATTATATTTTCAGTAGGTGTAGTTGTTATCAGTACTCTTGTTTATAAGGTCTCTTTTTCCATTTTAATTTATATTTGTTGTTTCTTGCATATAGTAAAGCACTGAGTTTTGCATATTTGTAGCTAATCACTAATCTCTTACTAAAGTAATTTTCCAATTGATTTTTCTCAGATTCGAAGATTAAATAATATATTGTAAGTTAAGATAATGCTGCTCTCATTTTTTGTGTGTAACTCACTTATTCTTTTATGGCACCGAATCAAATTTCTGTTAATAGTGATAATGATAGCACACTCTGTTACTTCAAAAGATTAAGAATTTGTGCTTCATAATGAAGTCACTTAATAGCCATTGAATTTACATCCACTCAACTACACAAATGATTTCTTCCGATATTACAATGTGTATAGATGGCCATCTTTCAAGTTTTCTTTGATTTTTTAATTAATTCCAAATTCTATGGTCCAGTGATGGGTCTTTCATATTCTTCAATATAATATATTTACATTTATCCAGGGCAATTACAAAACTACTCACCAATCACAGAACCATTACCAATGCCTCAGTACACCTTCTTTTGCCTACTTTTTGTGTATGATGTTGTTAAGGGCATACAATTGTCAAAAACCATGGAACTGTACTATACAAATAATCCTAATGCAAACTTTGTACTTAAGTTAGTAATAATGTATCAATATTGGTTCATTAGTTGTAAACAAATGTATTACACCAATGCAAAATGTCTTTTTTAAGGGCCAGGGATCTAGCTCAGTGGCCTAAGCGCCTGCCTGGCAAGCACAATGTCATGAGTTCAATCCCTGGTGCTGCAAAAAAAAAAAAAAAAAAAGTCTTTTTTAAAAACTATGCTTAAAAAGGCAAATAACAGTTGGTAAATATTTGTTTTCTACAGAGTAAATAGTTAATAACTATTAACTTTAGAAAACTGTAAAGACAAAGTATAATAAAAGTGGTCAGAGAACACAGATTATTTACAAATAAGAACACATAAAAATAGTAGAAATACTTTTTAAAGCTCTAGTATGCTGTCACTTGGCATCTATGACATTCGTAGGGGTTTTTAAAAAACCTGTGACTTAAGAATGGTTCTGGCTTTCATTCACCTGTTTTTAAAAAATTTCCACAGTGAAAAGTTAGTCCTTGAATTATCACAGGTGTACTGCATAGGACTCAACTTTGTTGGCTTGTGAAGAAATCTAACTTACAAACAGTTCTGGAATGAACTTACTTGTAAGTTGGGGAGTTGTTGTAAGTACCACTATTTTTAATGAGGGAAAAAGTCGAAATATAAAAAAAGTAAGACAGAAAAAGACTATTAAGTTTCAAACTGTTCATGGTTTTTTCTCTGTTATCTCACATGTTTAATGTTATAAAAGCCTATCAAATTTACTTTTTTTTTTTGCAAGGAGTTCCTGAGGATTCAGACCCTTGTGATGCTAAGCATTTGGTTTACCACTGAACTCCATCTCTGGCCTGTAATTTTTAAAATGTTTGCTCTGCTTGCTATTCCTTCATTATTTCAGTTTAGTCAGTTATCTCTCAATTGGATTTGTGGAGTAGATGCTCAACCTGGTTTCCCTTAGTTCCAGTCTTACTATTTTTAATTTCATTCTTTATACAATAACCAGAATAATCTCTATAAAATAACTAATTTAAATCACTGAAATAAATGCTTAAAGTCACTTAATATGTTCATACCTGTTTTATCTTTCAGGATTCTTCAATTGTCTTTCCAGACATTCTGAACTCCTTTTAATTTATTTTTTGTTAGATATATTTTAGTTCCCCAGCCATGTCTAAATCCTTCCTTTTCCTTCTGTGTGGGGCTTATCCTCCTCCTTCATTCCTGATCTGGCTAACTCTTGATGACTTTAGTATAAATATCATTTCCTCTGGGGAGCCTTTTGTAAGATATCACCTCCTAATTCTAAGTTAAGTACCCTTTCTGTGTACCCACATGGCATCTTTCTGTCCTCTCTTCATAGGGCATTCATGCTGCATTTTAGTAGCAGTCATCTGTATTACCCAGTGAACTATAAACCTCAGAGGGTAGGAATCAGTGCCTAATACAGAGCGGGAGTTACAGAAATACTTGCTGATGAGT
Organism: Cuniculus paca; assembly: GCA_004365215.1. Taxonomy (NCBI): domain Eukaryota; kingdom Metazoa; phylum Chordata; class Mammalia; order Rodentia; family Cuniculidae; genus Cuniculus; species Cuniculus paca. The sequence continues at coordinate 13,677 of RJWT010005248.1, read as the reverse complement.
GTATGAATGAATAGATAAAGAATGGAACAGGAACATGAGAGATGCATTAATATATGGCCTTAGGTTTAACTTCTGTAACCTACTCTGGTTAGGCTAGAATTCCCTTTACATTTTAATTTCTTTGTTCTATCCAGGAAAACTTAGAAGGAATTTGGCAGAGATTCATCCTGATGATTAAAGAGAGAGACAATGGGCAAAGTTAACGAAATTAACAAGATTCTGAATAACCTGAAAGTTAGCAGGATGACCTAATAACTACTTGAAGTTGTAAGAATGCACAATTAATTTAAAAAAGAATTTCGATGAGCTGTTTATCATTTCATGAAGAAAAATAATTTGGTAGCAGAATTTACATGAAATTTCAGGGTTAAAATTTTGTAACTGCCAATAATAGTATAATTATTCACTGAGACAGTGGGAAATAACAATTTTTATTTCAGTATATGAAGATGGTCTCAACCTTTTTGGATAATGGTTTCAACCTTGTAAGCAGAGAAATATAAACAAAACAGAATATAAGATGATTTCTTATGTTCACATTTTGTAAGTCACTGAAGTATATATAATTATAGTGCCTTCAATACTTAGGTTTTAACTAAATTTTCTAATAAAGCTGTTCAGAATTGAATATTGTTTGTGGTGAATTGTTTTCTAACTAATTTCTAGGTAGCCTAAAGCAATTTCCTCTTAAGGTTTAAGGAATGTTATTCTTAATCTGTGGAGAAAATACTAATGTCAAAATCTGAAATGTTAATAATCAATATACGGAGTGCTATTTTTGGTGTAACATGAGCCTAGCTATGTTGACTTGAATGAGTGATGCATATCCTATATAATCAGTGGAATGTAAGGTTTTGCTTTCTGTGCAGCTGTACAAGACATATTTAATTAATGCTGAAGCAATTATCTTGACAAGTAAATCAAACTCAATTAGATCTCAATGAGAACACTAACATTTTCTCAAATATTGTATGGTTGCCAGATGGTCATACATTTTTTGTACTCCCACTTCTTTTAAAGGTTTACATTTCTGCTACTGTGTTTATTATTTATAATCAGTTAGTTTTTTTTAATTGTTAGAATGCAAAATTTCAGATTTAATATACTGTATTTCATAATTTTCAAGCTTGGTGTATGGTTTTATTATAGAAAATTGGGAAAGTAAAATATGTTGCCTCATTTGTAAAATTAATAAATTCCAAACTGAAAATTATGCATCATTTAGGAAGAAACTTTCAGAAGGTGTTTAATTCATACCCTACCAGAGGCAGGCTGAATTACTACTGGACCTACTTATTATTGTATCATACTTACATTTTCTTGTAAAGTGGAATGGATGCATAGATCTTTTTATTTAATGCTAACTAAATAAGAAATTATTATAACATCTCTTAGTTATACTGGGAGCAATTGTGTCTTCAGAGGTTTCCTTTTCAAGTGCCATTTCCAATATGAACTAAATTATCAGTTCAGTTTCCACAAGCCTCATCTCAGTCTTTAATTTTTTGCGTTTTATTTTGTTGTTCTTTCATAGATAAAGGTGAAGACACTATTAAATCACAGATGAGGACTGAGGGCTTTGTGATCAGACTGCTTGTATTTTGAGTTTGGTGCTGCCATTTTTGTAACAGACTTTGAAAGTGAAATTTAATTTCCCTAGCTCACAGTTTAAGGTAATGAACATAATTCAAAGGGATATTGAAGGATTAAAACAGATAAAACATGGATGACACTTAATATAATTCCTGGCACCTAATAGAAATCAGAACTGGTTATTATTCTTGTTACTGTTCAGTTCCTTAATTGTTGATTGATTCACTCACTTCTTCAACAAATGCTTTAGCATTCATTTGAATAACCTTTTTCCTGAAATTTTGGGATTCAGAATTTTATTGCCTAGCATACATATAAGATTTTTCAGAGAGATGAAATAGTATCTTATTTCCTTGCTTCTATGTTTGTCACGCTTTCCAAATTCTCTATATAAAGTGCTATCATTGTGTGTGTGTGTGTGTAAAGGGCCAGAGAATAAATGTCGATATTAAATATTTTAGGCTTTGTGAGCAGCATATAGTGTTTGCTACATATTATTGTTAAAAAATTTTTATTTCAAAATAGTTAACATATCCCTAGAAAGTTGCAAAAATAATACAGAGAAGTCCTATCTACCTTTCACACAGTTTTCCCAATGGTTGTATCTTACATAATTACAGAGCAATAGGAGAAATAGGAAATTGACATTGGTACACTGTGTGTATTTAGTTCTATTTAGGTATGTTTACCACTACCTCAGTGTGCTGTTAGAATACAAAACTAGTCATACCCACAAAGGACTTGCTTGTGCTGTCCCTTTATAGTCACACCTACCTCCTTCCCCACCATGCATATTGTCTGAACACCACCGATTTGTTTTGTCTTTATAATTTCGTCATTTGGAGATTTTTTTTTTTTTTTTGATATGTGTGTGGTATTGGTGTTGACCCCTTTGAGTTCAAACCCAGGGTCAGTATACTGCTGAGCTATATCCCCAACTCTCCTTTTTAATTTAATTTGATTTTTATAAGTTTTGAGACAGGGTATCAATTAGTTACTTAGGTGGAAATTGAATTTGTGATTCTCCTGCCTCAGCCTCCCAAAGTGATTTTAATATTATATGATTTTATATTATATGATTTTAATATTATATGGTATGTAAGTTTTGGGGATTGGTTTTTTAAACCAGTTCTTGAGATATCGGAGTTGTTCCATGAATCTGTAATTGATTTGTTTTTATCGCTGAGCAATATAACATTATTTTTTTAAGTATTCATATAGTAAGAGACATTTTGATTGTTTTGGCTATTCGAAATAAGCTGCTCTGAATGACTATTTACAGATTTTTATGTGGACATACAGTTTCATTTTTCTGGACTAAATGCCCAGAAGTGGAAAACTGAGTTGTGTATGTCCCATATTTTGTGAAATTGCCAAGCTGTTTTCCAGAGTGGATGTACTATTTTACATTTCTATCAACAATGTATGAGAAATTCAGTTTCTACTTATCCTTTGCTGGATTTGATTTTGACACTTTTTTTATGATAGCTGTGCTGATGAGTGATGTAATGATGCTGAACACCTTCATGTGCTTATTTGCCATCTGCATAACCCCTTAGGTGTATGTTTTGCCATATCGTTGCTTATTTTCTAATTGGATTGCTTGGGTTTTTGTTGTTGTTGTTGTGTTGTTGTGTTTTGAGAGTTTATTAATATATTATGAGTGCTTTATCTGATATATGGCTTACGAATATTTTTCTCTTAGTTTGTAGTCTGTTTTATCTTCTTAAAAGAATCTTTTAATGATCAAACGTTTTAAATTTCAATGAAATTCATTTTGTTGATATTTTTCTTTGTGCATTGTAATCTTGCTATCATGTCTAGAAGCTTTGTATCAAGCTTGAAGTTTACATGGTTTTCTCCTGTTATCTTCTAAAAGATTTATAGATTTATGTTTTACATTTAAAGTATGATTCATTTAAATTTATTTTAGTATGTGATGTAAGTTTTGTTGAGGTTTATTTTTTGCCTTTGGTTATGAAATTGTTTCAGCATCATTTGTTGCAAAGCTCTCCTTCCTCCACTGAAATAATTTTGTACTGTTGTGAAAAATCAGTTCGTATCGTGTTCTAAACTTATTAGTGTGTTTATTTGTTTAAAGTTTGTTTTTAAGGTAGGATTGGAGGTCCCATTTGACCCAGCTGTCCTGCTTCTGGGCATATTCCCAGAGGAACTGAAAACATTGTACCACAGCAATATATGTGCACCCATGTTTATAGCAGCGCAGTTTGTAGTAGCCAAATCTTGGAAACAACACAAGTGCCCAATCAACTGAGGAATCGATAAAAAAGATGGTGATATTTTTATACAATGGAGTGCTACTCAGCTATAAAGAAGGATCACACTGAGTGTTTTATAGGTAAATGTATGCAACTTGAGACCATACTCCTAAGTGAAATAAATCAAACTCACATGTGCAAATACAATATTGTCTCCCTAGTGTAAGAAACTGAAAGAGTAAATAAGATACAAAATCTTCAATAAATATTGTGATAGGGTAAGAAACTGCTCAGAGGAGAAAAATAACTTGGATAGGGAAAAGGAGAAAAGAAGGAAGGGAAAAGAAAAAAGATATAAATTTGTATATATACACTTAAGATAGCTAAAATGATTATACTACTAATTCTATTAGTTCTTGGAACAAAACAGTTAACATTCATAGAATTAGATCAGTTTTGCATGTCTATATCTGGCAACCTGAGTAACTCTTTTGAAGATATGCAAAATAACAACTTTTGTTAAGTTCCTACCACCTTGTTTTGAAAGCCTATATTGTTATTGTTTTGGGTTTTGTTACTATTTTTTGTCTCTTTTGTTTCTTGTTTTTTTCTTATTTTTTTTGTTTTGTTTTGTTTTTACCTCTAATGCAGAAAGGATAGACGTATATGTATAGGCTTATACATGCCTAGAATTTCTCTTAAAGAGTTTATAAGAATTGATTTTATGTGTGATGGTATGAACAGGTATTTTGAAGAAAACGAGACATTATGGTAGCCATTGCTGATTTCCTGTCTTCTTGTTTTGAAGTCCTATAATGTTTTTATTCATTTGTTTTGACTGGTTTTATTCTGTTGTGTTTTATTGATTTTACTATGTGTGATAGTATAGACAACTGTTTTGAAAAGAAGAGACATTATAGTAATCATTGTTCATTTCTTGTTATCTTATTTTGAAGTCCTGTAATGCTTTCATTCTTTTGTTTTGATTGGTTTTAGTCTGTTTTCTATTATTTGATTTCAATATGTGTGAAGGTATGGACAGCTATTTGAAGTAAACAAGAGACATTGTGGTAGCCATTGCTGGATTTCCTATTGTTTTGTTTTGAAGTCCCATAACGCTCTCATTCTTTTGTTTTGATTGGTTTTATACTGTTTTGTTTTGTTTGAATTTATTGTGTGTGAAGATATGGACAACTGTTTCAAAGAAAACAAGAAACATTATGGTAGCCACTGTTGATTTCCTGTTGTCTTGTTTTGAAGTTCTGTGTTGTTTGCATTGCTCTGTTCTGATCAACTTTGTTCTGTTTGGGTTTGTTTTGTTTTATTCTCTTTAAAATAAAATAAAAAAATAAAGTTTGTTTTTATTATTACAGAACTTTAAATTCCTTAGTGGAATGGACCCCTACTATTATATTCACCAGCTTGTGTTGTTCTAGAACAGCATTTTGGTGCTTAGCACAGTACTTGAGCCATCAGGAGTTTGATTAAGGAGCAGTGAACTTTCATTTGAGTCTGCTTCATGATACTGCTCTATGTGTTTCACTTATGTTTACCTATGTTTCTGTGTTTGCTAATTTAATATTTATACAGATCTACAAGGGAAATATTGTTAATCCCCTCTACAGGTGTGGCTACCAAAGCTATAAGAGGTAAAGCAATTTGTTTAAGGTTAGTGAATTAGGAAGGACTTGTCAGATGGTTGCTTGAATCCAAACTTATTTTGTCTTAATTACTTCCCAGAAATTGTCATTGAGGCTTCAGAATCTTTGTGGATAGAGGAGTACAAAACAGTATTTAAATAACAAGAGCAGCAAAACAGCAAAACCCACCAAACACAGTGACACCACCTAGGTCTTCTGTTCCCTGGGTAGGATGAAATCGGGAGGAGGCCAGCAATATTCTCTGTTTAGAATCTCTGCACTTCCACCTGCTGGCAGAGTACCTTTTGTTAAGGGCTTAATTTTTATTTAGACAGGCAAATTCTGTAATTTGCAGTGAGCTATAATATAAAGCGAAATTAATTGAATGATGTAATATAAAGTGAAAAATAAAGCAGAATATTATTAATATACAGTTGATTCCATCTAGACAGTTTGAAGATGTCTGTTTACCTTTCATTTCCTTTTTGGGGAAGTAGGGTGTAAATTAGGGACTTGGGGCAAATATTTGAGAGTCCAGGTGATATAGTCTCCTATCAGATGTAACACTGAATATGAAGAAGGGAAAAAGCTAAGTAGATTGTGATAGATTACATATTATTATTTTTTTTTGCTTATTTTCTTGTAGAATTTTTGTCTCCCTTGGCTGTGCAATTTAAAATATAATCTCAATCATATTATATATGTAGAAGTATATGTTATTTTACACATTTACTTATTTTCATGTTACATATTTGATGTAAACATCATATTGAATGGATTTGGTTTTTTTTCTATGTGGAGAGTCATGCTATATGTTAGCCAGTTGTTTTTACTAAATGATGGACACTTAGATAATTCCCGGGTATTAAAAATATTAAAACACCAAGTATGTGACGTTAATCTTTTCTGTATTAATAGAAACCTATTTTCTATATTTCTGAAATCTAAATTATTTTCTATATTTCTATTCTTTAGAATAGATTCTGAGAAATGGAATTATTGTGTTAAAGAATAGAAATATTCTTTCTTTCTTTCTTTTTAAAATTTTTTTAAGAATAGAAATATTCTTAAGGTTCTTAGTACAGATTAAAGAATTGTTTCCAAGTTGATTTTTGTTCTACATTTTTATGAATATTTTCAGAGTGTCAGCATGTATTATTTTCTTCAGTTCTTTAAAATTTCACAAGTGTTGTTTTACTTTATATTTTTCTAATTATTACTAAGATGAAACATTGCAACATGTGTTTTTGTATTGAATGTATTTCTCTTTTGTGAATTGTGTAGTTATTTCCCTTGTTCATTTTTCTGGTCTATTTGGAAAGCATGGTTTTCATTTTCTAATCATTAGTTATGTCTATTCCCATGTATTCATTGATTTATTTTTGAGAATTCATAGTTTTTTTATGTTTGAATATTTATATTTACTATTTTTTAAAATAGTTCCAATACTCCCCTGTTTGTTTAACTCTTCAATCCATTTGGAGTGTATTTTGGCATATGATGTGATATAAAAATCTAAATTCCTTTCCATATTAGCATCACCATGTATTGGATAAATCTTGTATTTTATTATGAATTTTTAACTAGTGCATTGCACATGTGTTTGTACATTTCCATTTACAAGTTTGATATTAGAGCTCTGCATTATTGTTGGATATGGTACAGTAGGAGCTCTATATAATAGTGGTATTCCATTAGGGATACTTTATCTTTGGCTCATTTGAATTTTACTTTGAACACACTTGAAGATACATACATACACAACACACATACACACACACACATTTACCAATAAGTGCATACATACATATATACTTCAGAAATATAAAGAATACTGACTGTGCATTATTACCTGTTCATATACTGTCAGATATCCTTTATAAATGTATATTGGCTTTTGTAAGATGGCTAGTAGAGGTAACGCAGAGTCATGATAAATGCAGTGTTGTATAGTTTGCTATGTTAGGACATCACTTTGGGATTTAGTTTAGTTTGGTAACTTGATGTGGGTCAGTGTTTTTCCTTTAGGGTTGACTTTTGTGGCATTGTTCATATTTACTTTCTCCTGAGATTTGCACCTGAGCATTAGAATTTTTTTTCTAGGACAAAAGTACAGTTAATATGCTTTAAGTTTGCTATTTCTCTTGCTGTAATTGTTTAACTAGCTTAATATTTCTTTTTTTTCTTTATTTAGCTTGATAAGTAATCTTATATTTCTTAAGTTAAGTATAGTGAGGCTAATCCAGGTCTAAGGTGGTTAACTACATTAGCTGATTATTTCCATGGGTCAACATAGACCTACTGCAATTTGTAAATTTTTCAGCACTTTAATTTTAATTGAAAAAATTTTCAAAAGATGTTGGAAGCCTAGAGTTTTGTGTGAATTCTCCTAATTTCTGCATATCGCAGCTCGTATATTTGTGAGCTCACTCTTAGGAGAGAGAGCATGTAGTGCTGGGAGTCTGGAGAATGATGGGTGATTAGAGGGTTAAACTTCAGTCACCGAGGTAAATGGATGTGAACCATGGTGAAATTAGTCCCTATGGCCTAAGAAATAATAGTAGGTACCAGGTCTTCTACTCTGGTCCTGAATGTTTCCTTCTGCATTTGTTGAGTTCTTGAGACTTGGCCTGATGTAATGCGACCTGTAGCTAATAGTGCTTCCGAGATTTGTAATCTGGTGGGTCCTAGAAGCAAAAAGTAATTAAAATAAAGTACAGTCAGTATTGCAATAGAAGTATAGGATGATTCTCTACCCCAGAAGGAAACACCTATTATAAGGGCATTAATCCTGTGCGTAAGGAATCCATCTTCATGAGTCTAATCACCTTTTCCTAATGCACGGTGACTAAGGATTTCAACCTAAGAATTTCAGGGGCAGAGGGCAGAAACAAATTATCTTTAATTTCTTGTCTGTTATATGATTATTATAACACTCAATATTACAGTTTTTTTATTTGATGGAATAAAGGTGAAATAAAATTTCATAACAAAATAATAGGAAAATAACAAAGTTAATACATTACATGCAAGATATGAGCATAAAAATTTCTCCAATTGGTATTAGCTCAAATCTTTCTTTTTAACGAACTAAGAGACACTAACAGTATAACTGACTTGCATTTTTTCCATTTTCCCTACTGTCCTTTCTTCATTTATCCATTCTAGTTCCTTTTTCCTTTTGAACATTTTCTTCCTATTTCACAATATTTATTGTACATGTTAGAACTTACTTACTTTTCCAGTTTCTCATACCATTAGACAATCCGATGTTTACACATGTGAGTCTAATTTATTTCACTTATGAGTATGGTCTCAAATTGTATCCATTTACATATAAAAGTTTCCAGTTTATCCTTCTTTATGACTGAGTAGTACTCTATTATAGAAAAAGACTACCTCTTTTTTATCCATTCCTTGGTTAATGGACATTTGGGTTGTTCCCAAGATTTAACTATTTTTAAAATAATTTTCTTCAACACATTAGCTATGCATAGTGAAAAATGCTTAAAGTTTGCTAATTCCATTTTTGCTTAAAACTTCATTTAAAAAGTCAGAAATTACTTCGATTGACTTCTGTGCCCTACTCTTACAAAACTGGCTAAGAAGAAACAATGTATCTGTAAGAATTCATTGATTAAAAAAAAACCCAACAAAAATGAGAGATAAAAGAACCTCAATCCTCTGTACATTATATCTTTGTGTTTCTTGTGAGTGAACTCTCCAACTTTGGCGTTTTTTGACTACAGGGACCAAATTCACTAGGGACAAACTGTATCATCTTTCAAAAAGAGAGAGACATGGACAAAGTAGACTTCTGCTAGGCCTATGGAGTACCTGATTCCAAAGATTGGCTGAATCATGCAGAACAGTTTATTAGCATAAGAAACAGCTAACATTTTTCATTAACAGTTTATGAAAGAATTGTTATTAGTTAACTTCATTAATTTTTCTTTTGAATATCAAACCATAAGACTTTCTACTCACAGTTAATTTCATCCAAAAAGTTTTTCCATTATAGGAATGATTCCTGTGGATGAAACATTGGTTGTAGAAGTTTGTACACCATAGTTTGTTAAATTAACAAAGTTCTACTCTATGAGTGGTTTTCTAATTAGGCAATGGTGCCTGATGTGGTATCAGTAAAAGTAGCACTGCTGAAATGCAGAATATTTCATTGTTTTAGGCTTAACTGGAAAAGGAATTTGGTTTGTATTTTGCCCTGACTTTCTGTAACCTGAGTAACAGGGAAGAAGAGAGCAACAATTTTGCATGCAGAACAACAGTCAAATAGTTAACAAGAACCAAGACTGATTTTTTTATTTTGCTAATTCTGTGCATGAATTTTGCCACATTGTCTAACCTCATAAGAGTTCAGAAATCAGTTTGTTTTTCCTCAACCACAACCCATGACACCCATATGATGTTGCTCTCCTTCTTAAATTTTCATCCTTTCTACCTTCTACAATATAATTCAACCAGCCTAGGTAAATAGGAATTAGATTTGCTTTTGAGTGTTCATATCAATCTAATAAGACACAGATCAGAATCATCTTAATTGAAATCATTGAACAGTAGGGATCAGACTTGGCACATAGCATAAGACTGAATACATGTTAGTTAGCTAATGAACATATTTTAAAAAAGTATAAAAATAGAACTAACTATCCTGGCACATGCTTATAATCTCAGCACGCAGGAGATTGGAGGATTGTGAGCTCAGGCCGAACTGGGTTACACAGCTAGTTTGAGGCCAGCCTAGATTACTTAACGAGAACTTGTCAAAACAAACAAACAACCCCCAAAACAATAAAAATAAAAACAAAAATCTTTTCTCCTGTTAAAGTAGATCTTGGACAACTGGGAAGGTTAAAAGTTCTTTCTCCTCATACTTGGCAATATTTAATATATTTGTAAAGAGGTACCACTAATAGTACTATTAAAGTAGTATTTAATAGTATGTGGTTGAATTATTATTTTAGATGCCAAAAATATTTCAAAGTTATGCCTTTCATGTTTAGTATTTTAACCTTGAGAAGACAAAACTGTTACACATAGGAAAATTTGACTTGGTAAATAGCAAGTTAATATATGCAGTAGAAGTGATCAGAACAAGAGAAGATCCCTGTTGGTGGTGTCAAGAAAGGCCACCTAAGAATTTTTCTAGCATCTCATAGTTTGCAGACACACCAGATTCGTCTTATCTGAAAACTCACTTAAGAACTGATTAGTCTATATAAGACACTTGTAAATTAGAATCTTAATCTTTGGATGAAGCTAAGTAAAAAATACTTATCAGTTTAGTTTTTTAATTTTTATTTATTTTTTATTTTAAAGACAATAAAACCAAACTAAATAAAACAGAGTACAGCCAATCAAAAGAAAACAATAAAAGTGACATGTGCTTCAAAACAAGATGATAGGAAATCAACTGTGGCTACTATAATGCTTCTTGTTATTTACCAGTTTAGTTTTGGGAGCTATTTTGCCAACTGTTTATTATCATTAGGTAAACTCTAAATTCTTAAGGGTTCTCTGTATTTTTGTTAGCCAATTAGTGTTTATTCTTTTCTCGATAAATCTGACTTGATGAAAAGAGGCATTCATTGCTACCATTGATTATTCATCTAGAAGAATAAATTTAGAATAGTCGTACATTTCATCTTTTTATATTTTTATGTAAAATGTGTTTTAAATTTTATTTAAAAATTTGTTTTTGGAAGAGAATTATGCCTTTATTTCCTTGTTTTTTATTTTTTTGTGTGTGTTAAAAAGCAAAACAAAATGATAGAAATGATACAGAATTTCAAAAAAATAGGAAATTAACACTAGTTAATATATTGCATATTGTTATCTTAGAAGTAGTTGCACAGGTTACAAGGTTTAGGCATGAAAAAACGATCAAACAGGCAAACAATGAAGCACAAACTGTTCTTTTTGATGAACTAACAGTAGTATAGTTAAATATCATATATATATACCCGTATCTGTCTATCTATATTTATGTATACATGTTATCTTTTCCTTTCTTCCTTTTCTCCTTTCCCCATTCCACTTGTTCTTTCTTTTTGAGCACTTTCTTTCCTTTTCATTTTCACAATATCTATTGTACATTTTGGATCTTATTACTCTTTCAGGTTTTTTTCACTAAGGAGACAATATGATATTTACACATGTGAGTTTGATTTATTTCACTTATGAGTAATGTCTCAAGTTGCCCCCACTTACCTATAAAACCTTCAAGTTTAATCTGTATTTATAGCTGAATAGTACTCCATTGTATAAAAATACCACATCTTTTTTATCCATTCCTTGGTTGATGGGCATTTGGGTTGTTTCCAAGATTTAGCTCTTGCAAATTGTGCTGTAAACATGGGTGCACATATATTGCTGTAGCATGATGTTTTCAATTTTTCTGGAAAAATACCCAGAAGGGAAATAGCTGGATTGAATGGGACTTCCAATTCTAGTATTTTGACGAATCTCCTCTTATGGTTAATACATTGTGCCAACTTGAGAAGTTTAACTGAGAGACTCAGCAGGGAGCCAGGGTTCTTACTTTGTAAATATCCCCATCCTGTGCAAAGGAGGGCAAGGACATTTTGTGAGTGTTACACCCACCCTGAAGGTGGGGGGAATGTGGCCTGTGTACAATTTAAGGGTAGAGAAGAGGCTTGCCTTGTCTCTTTTTTGCTCTGGCTGCTGCCTTGAAGTGTTGCCCCAGTGCCATGCCACTCTGCTTTGGAGCCAGCTGATTATGGACTGAAATCTCCAGAACTGTAAGCTAAATAAACCTTTTCTTCCCTAATTTTGCATCAGGTGTTTGTCTCAGCAACGAAGAAAAGTAACCAATACATCTCCACACTGATTTCCACAGTGGTTGCACCAGTCTGCACTCCCACCAATAGTGGAGAAGCATTCCTTTCTCCCCACAGCCTTACCAACCTTTGTTATTGGTTGCTTTCTTGATGGCAACCATTCTTTCTGGAGTGAGATGGAATCTCAATGTTGTTTTCATTTGCATTTCTTGAATGACCAGTGATGTTGAACATTTCTTCATGTATTTATTTGCCATTTGTATTTCTTCATCTGAGAAGTGTGTATTCATCTCAGATGCCCATTTTTGGATTGGGTCTTTTTTACTTGGGGGACTTGCTGTTTTCCAATTCTTTATATGTTCTAGATATAAGTCCTTTATCTGAGGGATAGCTGGCTTAAATGCTTTCATATTCTGTGGGATTTCTTTTCACTCTGTTGGTCATTACTTTTGAAGTGCCAAAACTTTTTAATAAAATGAGATCCCAGTTGTTGATTCTTTGAAGTATTTTCTGTACAGTTTGTGTTTTGTTCATGAACTCTTTGCCTATCCCTATGTCTTCAAGATTTCTACCTACCTTGTCTTCCAGTAGATTTAGTGTTTCTGTATTAGCATTTAGATCTTTGATCTATTTTGACTTTAGTTTCATGCATGGTGATAGGCTTGAGTCTAGTTTTAGTCTTTGGCATGTGGAAAGCCAGTTTTTCCAGCACCATTAATTAAAGAGGCTTTTTTTTCCAGTGAACATGTTTAGAACCTTTGTCAAAGATAAGGTGGCTGAGTGTCTTTGTAGTTGTGTCTACATCTTCCAATCTCTTCCATTGATCCTCAGGTCTGTTTTTCTTGCCAATACCATGCTGACTTTATCACAGTAGCTATGTAGTAGAATTTCACATCAGGGATTGTGATGCCTCCTGTCTTGCCTTTGTTGCCCAGGATTGCCTTTGCTATTCTAGGTCTCTTCTGTTTCCAAATGAATTTTTTGGAATATTTTCTTTAGACTTGTGAGTAATGTTAATGGTAATTTGATTGGGATTTTATTAAATCTGTATTACAGTTTGGGGAGTATGGCCATTTTTACTATGTTGATTCTTCCTATGCAAGAGCAAGGGATATCTTTCCATTTTCTGACAGCCTCTTCAATTTCCTTTTTTTGAGTACTGTAGTTTTCAATGTATAGTATCCTTTGTTAGGTTGACTCCTTAAGTATTTCATTTTTTTGGATGCTATTGTGAAAGATGTTATTTCCATTATTTCTCTCTTAGTGAGTTTGTTGTTTGTATAGAGGAATGCTGTTGATTTTTGAGCATCGACTTTGTATCCAGCTATGCTGCTGAATTTGCTTATTAACTCTAATAGTCCTTTGGTGGAGGTTTTGGAGCCTTTTATGTAGAGTATTTTGCCATCT
>RJWT010005247.1:0-31378 GCA_004365215.1 Cuniculus paca | reverse complement strand
ATGCCTTTGTTCTTCCCATGTGCCCTTGTTATGTGAACCTCTTCCACACTGGATCAATATTAGCTAAGCAGCTATGATTGTAATGCTATAGGTTGCTTACAGTTTGAGCCATGTTGTACCCATATTGTGATTTTGTTGTATAAATTACCCCTGACAAAGACCCTCAGTGGCAACCCACTTTTGGGACCCCATCTGTCTCTTAAGACCTCTCAATAAACCTTTCCTGTTCTATCCTCCTTTGTCCTTTGGAATTTATTCTTTGATTTCAGGGGACATGAACTCAGCACATTTGGTTTCTAGTAGATTGGGAGTATTCTTTCTCCTATATCAGGAATAGCTCCTGAGAGACTGGAGGGGTTCCAGAAGTGGTTTCCACTGAGATAATTTTTCTGAGAATTATTTATAGGGAAAAATCATGAGGTGCATACAACATGGGTTAAACTATAATCAACCAATAAGATTACAAGCATAGCCACTTAGCTAATATTGATCCCATAGGGAAGGGGAGCATGTAGCAAGGGCATATGGCTGACATCATCAAGCTTGGCTTATCTATGGTTTCTATAACAGGAACATTTTAAGGAAGGGATGGGTCTGGGTGTTCTGATCAACCAGCTGAATGTCTGATACATATTTCAATTTAATGGACCTGGTGGTAGTGGTATCAATTACAGTATAGTCTCATGTTTTCATTCTTTCCTTAGGGAAATTTGCAAGTCTACCCATTGTGACTTTAATTTCAAGGACTTGCCTTCTGATGGGCCTCCAGCCACAATTCTCACATATCCACTTTTCATTGACTCCTTTGAGATCCCAGTCCCTCTCAGAATGAATCGTAATGTTATCTAACTTAACTGCCTGCAATAGTAATACTTGGATATAAGGGATGGAGATTTCTGAAATCTGATGTGTTCCATTTCTTGACCTATGTTAGGCAGGGGTGCTCACTTTGTGGAAATTTATTAAACTATACACTTACGACTTATGTCTTTTTTGCATGTGTGACTACGTTGAATTCTTTTGAAAAACATATGGTTTTCCTTTCCTATGAGTTTACATTTCAAATTCTATTGCCAAAATATACCTGATTAAACAATTATGATGTCCCTTATTGAGGCAGGAGATTAGGGCATGGTACATTGCCTGGGGAAGTGGGTGTAACCTGTAATGAATAGAGATACAGGAAATGTGTAGAAAAATAGTTTCAAAGCCCTGAACTTGGAATCAGTCAGGGAATTCTCTCTTCAATTCTCGTGAAAACTCACACAGGCTTTTGATAGCAAGGATCTGACATCAGCCTGAGGAGTGGGAGATACAAAAGATGGCCACTATTCATCTCTTGCCCACTGTGCTCTTCCTTCACAGTGGTCTACTCTCCCTCGGTACAGTGTATTTGTTTTACTCCTTTCAGTTGGCCCACACTCTCTCTTCAGAGCATGTTTCTTTTCTTACTTTTGATAAACGTAAAACCTCACTACTTTTTGCACTTGTCTTGACCAATTCTTTGTTCAAAGAACCTAGAAAGTATTCCAAGGAGTCCCAAGAAGTACAGAAAACTACTAACATATGAGCCCATCCAGTGGTACCTATAGAGTTCTCTATGAATTAATACATTTTCTATTTTAATTTTGGTTTCAACATCATTTTAAGTAAAAAAAATTGTTTACAATATTTGATAAAGTTGAATGTGAAAATACTTGCCCCTTCGGATATAATTGTATCTGGTTTAAAATACCTTTCCTATCCTCTACTAGTTTTAGAGTTAAACCAGGACAGAATTGATTAACTACTTTCAAGAACAAGCAAAACGTTTCCTATGTATAAGAAGTAATTTAATATATTCAATTTTGAGATAATAACAAGCATAATGTATATGAAAAGCTGTTTTGCCTCCCACATAAAAATCCATAATTAAAGAACTTTTCTGTTATATTGAACCTACGTTTTCTATTATTTTTTACTGACCTCTAACCCTACTCCACCTTCTTTTTCATATATTATTTTGAGACAAGGTCTTACTAAGTTGCCCACATTGGGGTCAAATTTGTAATCCTCTTGTTGCAATCACTTCTGCTGTCCATTCATGTATAAAAAGGATACCGCTTCTTAGTGCCTACATATACTCTATTATATAACTAATCTTGCTCATAAGAATGGAATCTTTTCTTAGTACAGTTTTTATTCTAGCATAGAGAGAATTCATTTGTAATTTTCTAATAACCCTCAAATATAAATTCATCTTTGCTTAAGTCAACAATTCTTATATTTCTGATGTATACTTTTCTTAATTTTCTGTATAAAAACCAACTTATCTCCTAAAAAATTATTGTGACAGTTACACCTAATCATCAACATTATTGGCTTGGGAGTCTGAGGGATTAGTAAAACACACTTCTGGATGTGTCTTGCGGTGTCAGTGGCAGAAGGGGCTGCTGTTTGGCGTCTCAAGGTGGCCCCAACAGATGAATCACAGCGGAGACTCTTAAGAGTTTAGAGCACAGCTATGCCACCATCTGCAGACAACTATACTCCCTCTGAGAAACAGTCTCTGGCTTGCTTCTGGGTCTTAGTGGAAACCAAGTGTTTGAACATGGAATGCCAAGTACCAAGTGACCTGAGATTTCTATCATGAACTAGATATTTTCTGACCCACTAAGTCATAAAATAGAAAGTGTATGGCAACAGTCTATCTTCAGATGGAAGTGGCATATATGTGACCAGGCCTGAGAGGATCCCAAAGGCACAAGTGAGTGTCTGATATGGCACTGTTCCCTGGTATGATCAGCCTGGGACCTGCTAGCAAGTTGATTATATTGGATGTTATGGTTTGTGTCTGGATGTTGCCCCAAAGCCTCAAGTGGTCATGGCAGGGGTGGGAGGGCTTTTTTTGGAGGCAGCTGAATCTAGAGTTTGTGATTATAGAGCAATGCTGGGATTAAGTGTGAGTGACTGCCGAACCAGTCCAATGATTGGATTGGCACTGCCCTAATCTTAGATAAAAAGGGCAGAAAGAGGCTTGTTTCATCCTTTTGCTCTTGCTTCTTCTGCTGTCTTCTGCTGTTATGAACTGTTGCCCCTCTGCCATGTCACCCTGCCTTGAAGCCAGCTGATTATGGACTAAAACCTCTATAAACAGTGAGCTAAATAAGCTTTTTCCCCATTAACTTTGGGTGTCAGTTATTTCGTCTCAGCAATGAGAGAAAAGTAACTGTGACATCGGATCACTTCTCTCATGTAAAATACAGCACTTTGCTCTTATTAGAAAAGATGCTTATTCTGGGCATAGATTTCCTTTCTCTGCACATAATTCTTCTGCCAGTAATACCATTGATGAACTTTTAAAAAGCCTCACATACTGTCATGGTATTCTACACTACATTGTTTCTGACCACAGAATGCACTTCATGGCCAAAGAAGTAGGGCAATGGACTCTTGCTCATGGAATTCGCTGGTCTTACCAAGTTTCCTTACCACTTGGAAGCGGCTGGACTGATACATGATGGAGCAACCTTTTGAAAATGCAGTGGCAGTGCAGCTAGGTAGCAATACCTTGTAATGCCTAAACAAGGTTTTTCAGAAGGCTGTATATGCTCTGAATCAGTATTCAGTACATGATACTGTTCTTCTCATAGGTAGAACTTATAAGTTCCAGGGATAGGGAGTGGAATGTGATGGTTAAGTTCAATTATAAACTTGTTTAGCTTGAGAGCTGCCTAAGAAATTAGTAAGGAACACTTCTGAGTGTGTCTGGGAAAACGCATGATTCTAGGTACTATATCTGTCCCCCGGCTTCTTCCTTTTGGCACTGTTCTTCCATTCTGCTTCCTAGACAGCATGAATAAGCAGCTTTTTCTCTGTCTTGACCTTGTGCTGTGCTGTTTCTGCCTTGAAGCCAGCCAATACTGGACTAAAGCAGTCATGGCAAACCTTTTAGAGGCTGAGTGCCCAAGCTACAACCCGAAACCCTCTTATTTATTGCAAAGAAATAATAATTCTAATATGATAAAACAATCTTGAACACAGCAAAAAATGCAATTAAACCTGAATACCCAATGATCAGGATGGCGGGGTGCCGTGGGTCACATGCCAACAGAGAGGGCTCTGCATGCTCACTGAGGTGTGTGGGCCATAGGTTTGCCACTCCTGGATTGAAACCTGAAACTGTAAGCCAAATTGTACCTCCTTTAAATTGTGAATGCCAGGCATTTTGTTCCAGCAAGGGTAAAGCTGACCAATACAATTGTCAAGTAATGTTTTCCTGAAGTTATCTTTGTACAATTTCATGTAGGTACACAGAATACTTTTATTTATTTATTTTTTCATTTTATTTTGAAGAGAATAGAACCAAACAAAATAAAACAGAATAGAGTCAATCACAACAAAACAATGAACATGGTACAGGACTTCAAAACAAGGTAAAGGGGAATCAATAATGGCTACCATAATGCCTCTTGTTGTCTTCAAAATAACGGCCCATACCATCAGGCATAAATAAAATCAAACAAAATAGAACAGAATAAAACCAGTAAAAAAAAAAAACAATGAAAGCAATACAGAACTTCAAGATAATAGTAAAACAACAGTGGCTACCATAAAGCTTCTTGTTATCTTCAGAGTAGTTGCTGATACCATCAGACATAATAAAATCGAACAAAACAGAATAGAGTAAAATCAATCAGAACGAGATCCTGCTCATGAAGGAAATGGTTCACAGTCACATGGATGAGTTTTGTGTTGTCTCCCTAGTATAACAAACTAAAGGAGTTAGTGGGGTCCAAAATTCACAAAATATATGGTAAAAGTAAAAGGGGAGGAATTGTCTAAAAAGGGAAGGCAGTGGCCATTGTTAATCTATCATTGTGATTTGAAACCCGTATTGTCTTCATGGTTCTGTATAGTTTGTTTTTACACAGAACATCTGAGAGCTTGTTTGGAGGTTCCAGCAGGGCAGCGCAGCTACCTGTATACCTTTGACCGAGGAGCGGTTCTCCTGTATCTGGGGTGCTCGTCCTCTTGCTCGTCCTCTTCGACCCAGCGCACAGCTTTGGGAGGGACGCACGTGGATCGTTGAGGGAGGAAGGGGACACCCGCCTAGCCAGCCAGATCGGCCGAATCAACCCTGGCGATCAATGGGGTGAGAGACGTCACAGCCAGATCGCCCTCACATCCTTACGCAGAACATTTTGTTTTTAATTTTTTTATTTTAAAGATAGTAAAACCCAACAAAACAAAACAATAAATTCAGTCAAAACACAGCAGTGAAATTGGTACAGACTATCAAAGCAGGGTAATGGGAAAAGAACAATGGCTACTATAGTGTATGTTGTTATCTTTACAGTAGTTTTCCATTCCATCAATTATAGCAAAATCAGACCAAAACAAAACAGAAGAAAACCAATCAAAATAGAATATTGAGCAAAGAAAAAAAATGAATAAGAATAAAACAAAACAGTGAGAACATTATTAGACTTTAAAAACAAGACAAAAAACAAAAACAAAAACAAACAAAAAAAGACTCCATGTTTACCATATTGCATACCGTTATCCTTCCTATACATGCTCAGACTGTCAACCCCATGCCTGTAAATTCAACCTAACAATACAATCCTTCAGGTTCTTTTTGTACCTCAATTGCTATTAGCTCAGGTTGACCTCCAAACCAGCTGGTGGCTTATGGGGTGAGAGGGTTTGGTGGTTTTCAGTCTGCATGCTGGTAGGCTTCCAGGAGACACTGACTTTTCTCTTCCTGGGTCCCACACAGACTGCGCAGCTTATCAGAAAGGCTGGCTAGTTGGATCCTTGATCGGCTCCTCCCAGTCCCAGCGTGGCTGATTCTTGGGAGTTTCTGGCTTTTCTTTGTCTTCCTGGGTTCCGCACAATCTGCTTACGCAGAACATTTGAGAGAAGGCATAAATGTGACTTCTGAGTAGACTCTGATACTAGACTCTATTAAATTTATACCTTTTTAAATAAATAATTTAAAAGTTATGCCATTCTTAATCATATATAAGAGAAGGAATGGCAAGCATTTAAAAAATGAATACTTTTCACTCAATAAATAGGAATGTCATTTAAAGTCATTTAAAAGTAACAACAAATTGCTTAAGAATAGTATAATAATCATGAGGTGTATGTGTAATTCCAAAGATGTTCATTACATAAAAATATGAAGACAATTTCTATTGTAGCACTGAGAAAATAAACCTATCAACAGGAAAAGAAAATTCTCACTTTTTAATTTCATTTTCTACAAATACATATTAGAAGTTTTTATTTTATCATTCTATAATATTTGAAGTTTTAGGATATTTTGTTTCTGTTTTGTATGTGTATGTGTGACAGGAAGTTTTTCTTAGCAGTTTTTATTTTCTTTTAATGGTCCTAGTTTAAATTACCTTCCGGTTTGCTATTCCAAAGAATTCAAATTATATTTAGCATTATTAAGATAAATAAAATATTTCTTTGTTTCAGAATTCAAAAGCTACAAAAAAATCAATGCAGCATGTATAAACACAGTATTGTCTCACTAGTCTAAGAAACTGAGAGTAAATAAGATCCAAAAGTTACAATAGATATAGTAAAAGGGAAAGAAACTGATCAAAGGAAAATTGTATTGTTTGATCAATCTTGCATGCCTGTGTCTGGAAGCCTGAGAAATTATTTTGAGGATAACAATATACAATATAGGAAACAAAGAATAAATTTATTATAAGGAATGTTTCAGATCAATGATGGTGACCCTTTTAGAGGCCGAGTATCTAAATGACTCTTACTATCATTGCCTGGTGCTGCTGATCCTGAGCATGTGCGACAATATGCAGTGTAACAACCATCGTTAAATTCCTATCATGTTGCTTTGAAATTCTGTATCACCATTGGTTTTGTTGTTGTTGCTGTCATCATTTTGCTTATGTTGTTGTTTGTTTGCTTCTTGATTTTTCTGTTTTTTGTCTCTTAAAAATAAAAAATATATATTGAAAAATGCAGAGAAAAATCACTAGTCATTTCTAAGATCTCAATACCTTTCTCCAGAGGCAATGAGGTATGATTTTTGTATACATTTAAAGACTATTTTATGCATGTGCAAACAAATACTTAAACACTCATATACACATTATTTTATTCACAAATGTAAACACACTCCCACACCCACATTTTGTTACTCTGAAATGGTTAGGCTGTAACACATAGGCATTAAACTTCTTATGTAAATCAATTTTTACATTGCTGGAAGAACTACCTATTGCCTACAACTTGAAGGAGGTAAACTTTAATTTGGCTCATAATTTCAGCAAGTTTAGTCCATGATTTGGTGGCTACAAGGCAGACTATCATGGTGAAAGTGTGTAGTAGAGTGAACCCACTTAGGTCTTGTCAGCCAGGGAGCAGAGCAGAGAATGGAGCCAGGAACAAAGGGATAAGCAACCAGATATGAACCCCAAAGTCATTCCTCCACTACTCACTCAGATTCATCTAGAAGTGAGCTTTACCGGTTCTGTAAACAATTCCTAAGCCAATCAAGTTGACATTTAAACTTAATTGTCACATACCACTCCTTGTCAATTTGACACCCAAATATGTCTCCTTAAATTGTTTAATCTCCAAATAAACACAATAATAAAATAATAATTCTGCCTAACATGTTAAAACAATCTTGAATACAATGAAAAATGCAATAATTCTTTTTGTCTAAGCAGTTCAAACATGTCTCAAAATACGAGACAGTCTTTTCTAAGAATCAAAGCAAACTCAAAACTACAAACTTCTGTAAAAATCAAAAGCAAGTTACATAATCCTAAAATACAATGGCACAGGTAAATATTCACATTCTAAAAGGAAAGAATAGGGCCATGGAAAAAAATTGGACTAAAGCAAGACTAAAACAGAGCAGAACAAATATTAAGTTCTGTATTTCCATATCCAGCATCTGAGGCACATGGTGATGAGGTAAATGTTCCCGTGTGAACTGGTAGCCATACTCTTTTTTTTTTTTTTTTTTTTGCGGCACCAGGGGATTGAACTCACAACCTTGTGCTTGCCAGGCAGACACTTAGGCCACTGAGCTAGATCCCCAGCCCCTGGTGGCCATACTTCTATGCTGTTATTGGTTGCAGTATATATGGCCTCTCTCTTGTGCTGGCTGTACTCATGGCTTGCACCTTTCCTCTGCAGATGTTCCATATTCCCTCAATGCAACTTTCTTCTTGTTCATATTAAAAATACCAGAGTTCTATTTAATGTTGATAATCTCTTTAGCACTCACACCTACTTTGGCTCCAAATTTACAGATGGTTCTTTTTGGGCCAAATTTAAATTTTTAAAAAATATCTGCACTGCCCCCACCTCCAATTCTCACTATGAATCTGGATAAAAGCAGTACTTTTACCACAACCTGAATGTTGAACTGCCTTAAAATTTCCTCTGCCAAATCAGTTAGTTTACTGTCCTTAATCTCATTCTTCCACAAAGTCTCAGGACATGGGCACACTGTAGACAAATTTTCCAGAATATAACACATATGGACACTAGTCCAATAGAAAAGAGGCCCTTGTTCCCAACTGAGAACTCCTGAGCATGGCCTTTAATATTAGCATTTCTATCAGCATTCTTTTCTTCTGAGTTTTAGCCAGTCATCCATCAAGCTCTGCTTGCAACAGCTTAGGGTAGTGATAGTGAAAGTTTTAGAGACCAAGTCCCCAAACTACAACCCCAAACCCACTTATTTATCTTGAAGTATCAACATTGCAATTAAACCAGAAAATCTGATACTCTGCTGCTGGAACAATTTGGCTCATGTGCCAACAGAGAGGGATCTGTATGCCCACTGTGGCACACATGGCATAGGTTCACCATCACTGGTTTAGGGTTTCTCTAGTCCACATCTTCAAACTTTTCCAAATTCTTAGTGTGAAACAGTTCCAAAGGCTCTGAATCACAGTCAAGTAAATTATAGCAATGGTCCCTCTCTAGGTACCAATTTTATCTATTGGTCAGTTTTTCCATCATTGGGACAAACTACTTGACACCCATAAATTAAAGGGAAAGAGCTTTAATTCGACTCATGGTTTAAGAGGGTTTAGTTCATGAGTAGGTAGCTCCAAAGGCAGAAGCATTGTGGTGGAAAGGCATGGCAGAGCAAAGCTGCTTAGCTCATGGTGACCAAGAAATGGAATGAAGAAGAGTGGCAGAAAGAAAGGGCAAGGATCCAGATAGGAAGCCCAAAATCATGTCTCCTTGACCCACCCAGACACACTGAGAAGTGTGCTATACTAACTCCCTAGTTGGCTCTCAAGCCAACCAAGTTGATGATTAAGCTTAATCTACACTTCTTAATAGAAGAGTAGCCCTGAATCATCTTTATGATCTCCCCAGCAAGTTATATGCACTGTTTTTGCTTTTACTTTTAGATAACAGCATTTCTAATATTAAATTCCACAACAGCACATAAAGCACGTTCTTATTCTTCTTCATGGTGAAATAACATTGCTTTGTGTTTGTGTATGTGTGCAAGTGTGTGTATATATAATAATTTTAGGTGATTTCTAATAGCTTGTTATTATAATATACATATATCTAAATATTTTATAATTTCTTTTCTTCCTCTAGTGTCAGATACTTTTACTTGAATACTTGGTATTTCTTCAGCACCATGTGAAGTACTTTACATGCATTATCTCATCTAATTCTTCAACTTGATGAAGGTAGTTGTATTATTATTGTTGCTGTTATTCTGACTTTATAGATCAAGAAAATGAAAGGTTGATTAATTTGCCTAAAGTGAGAACATGAATGAGTGGAAGATTCAGAATCTGATTGCTGGTCTGTATGTCTCCAAATGTCTCATAACACAAAATAATTACTTACGTGTTTATTGAAAACCAATATATATGCAATGAGGAGAAGACACAGATGAATCAGATATGGACCTTAAAGAACTTACTACCTGTAAGTTAAATATACCTGATTATTTTTGAGTAACGGTAAATAAACTAATTGCTGCAGACTTTAGTAACATGACAACCAGGTTAGTGACAAAAATATTCTTTGTGAAAGAAACTAAAGCTTAGAATTATACTCTCAGTATTAAGGCTTATAACTTAACTAAAGACTATCAGTTTATTAAGAAGTAGAATGGCATTTAATAAAGTTGCAATTGTACTTCTGAGTGAAAAATCACAGTAGGATATAAGTTCAGGGGTTAAATTTCAAAGATGAAAGAGAAAACATTTTTATTTACTAATTGCAGCTAGAAAATAAATCTGTACACAGATAAGAATTAAAACAAATATTAAATGAATAGATTAGGAAGAATTCTGAAAATAGTTTGTGTTTTTTCAAGAACAGGGGTTAAATGTTAAATTTAATGATTTGATTTTGAAAACTTTCATGTTATTTGGTTTTACTGCCAATTTCCTTCAGGGACAAAGGTTAGAAGTATCAAAAATAACATAAAAGACACATCTCTTTTCAATATTGGAGTTGGAATAGGGGTGAAAAATGTCATGAAGAAAACTGCACTCAAATTTCCAGCCTAGTATGTAATGTTAAAAAAATAAAACAAACAAAAAACACAAGGCTTTAAAAAAGAAAACACAGTTTGTAGCAATCAATTTATATCTGAAATGTAATCTTGGGGATTAAGTTATTCTGTTCCCTCTAGGTCTGCAGCTGCCCTCGTATTTACTAGAGTACTAAATTTGACCATAATATCTTTCATCTAATAACTTCCATAATTTGCCTACCTAAAATTAAAAATTTAGATACAATTAGAACACAGTAATATTTTTCATTTTTAGACTTTGAAATGGCAACTGAATCAGCAGATATGGCTACTAAAATGCAGTTTCCTTGGCCCTAATCTTGAATTTTAAAACAAAGAACCCAAAATCTGCATTTTGTTAATTTTCATATCCTGGAGTTTTTGAGCCACCGCACTGACGGGCAGGGAGCTATAGGTCTCACTCTATGACCTCTCTCTTCCCTAATGAGCTTAGGGACCCGGCAGTGTGATAGAAAGTCCACCACCTCAAGTTGTAGAAAAGTGTTCTATACCTAACTTTGCTTTTCCCAGCAGATAGACTCATAGGGTTACTGAATACCCTATAAATACCAGGCGCCTCAGAGCTACCACGATGTCATAGGGTTAAGGTAAAAGATGCATGGTGTTTTCTCTCCTTCCATGAAAAGATAAATGTTAACGTTGACCCCATACTCTAAATAGATTAAAGAGTGTCAATTTTTTATTTAAAAATTCCATTTCTAAAAGAAAGATGAGTAAATTAAAACCAAGAAAAAGAACAGATATACATTAACAATTTACAGACTTGTGGCTGTATTAAGAACAAATTTTTAAATGGTATATTTCATTTAAGAGCTACAGTGTTACTTTCTCGAGTGGAAACAAAATGCACATTTACTTTCATTAATTAAAAATGCTCAACCTTTGTCTATTTTTTTGAAACAATTGAATTTCCACCTAGTCCCTGAAACCTTTTTGCGGTTGTTGTTATTGAAGCATGTATACCTTGGGGGCTCTACTCTCTCCAGTTTTTTATTTTAGAAAAGAAGCATGATTTAGTCTGAGCTGTGTGACTAATATGATCACAACCCTTGGGAAATTAGACAGCTTTCTAGAGATACCACTGAGGAATCAAGAGTGAAACAGTTCTCGTATGATGTCGAATTACTCTGCACACACGGGCTGCAAACTGTAAGAGTGAACAAGTAATGAGATGAGCAGTTTTCACTGCTTGCTCAAACTGATCAAATCACTGATGGCTCAGCACGCAAATCTGTAAAGGGCAAGCCTTTTACCATCTGAGAGCCTCAGTAGCCTCAAGAAAAACAGAGAAACAGCATAGATAATCAATGCAACACCAGAACTAAGGTCCTGTGTTGTCTCTCAGGTCAACATGAGCTGAAATTGGACCACTTGAGCCAGCAATGGAGGATGGAGGGGGAAATAAAAGGAAACATCTAAAACAATAAAGAAATGAGAGAAAATTATGAGAGAGAGAGAGAGAGAGAAAGAGGGAGAGTAAGGACAAAGGGGGGAAAATTCAGACAGAGACAGAGACAGAGACAGAGAGAGGGAGAATACAGAAGGTTTATAACCTACTGGTGAAGCATGAAGTCTTCAAAGTCAAATCGTCAATGCTAGAATTCAACCTCCGCATTTCTAACTGTGTGGCTTTGGATAAGTGACCTCACCACTCTGTGCTTTGGTTTCATTATCTGTAAAATGGAACTAGCACTCCATAGTGTCTGCTCCACAGAAGAACTCATTATTCATTAATACAATTAAATGACTCTCATAGTTGACAAAGATGATCCACATATATTATCTGACATAAAGTGCTTGATAAATAGTTATTAAGTTTAATTAGTGAATGAGTGCCTGAGTAAATATCTTTAATATTTGTTGATTCTGGCTGGGATTTGGTAGAGCAACAGATGGCTTTTGATGTTGCTTTTTATTGTTTTGAATTTGGAATCACAGGATATCTTAAGCTTTGTTTTAAAAGTTACTATGGCACAAAGTTTGAAGATAAATTTACATTTGAATTTTTAATAAATATGGAATGAGAAGAAAGGTGAAATAAATTTTCTGTACTGGTCCTGTTTGTTACTTGGAATTAAATTATGCATATATTTCAACATAATTACTCTTTATCTTTATTTTAGGATTGTATAAATAAAATTTAAGAGAAAACAAATCATTTTAAAATTCTGGTAGTTATATTTATTCTGTTTTGTTTATCTTTTAAAGGATAATCTCATAATTCAAAGCCCTCTGGGTGAATCTGACATTTAGAAAGTAGCTAATGAAAATTAATCAGTATAAGATACATAGAGTAAGACACATTAAGATTGTGACTGAGAGGTAGCTTTAAAAAAATGATACAATATTGTGAGTTGTGTACTTTAGTCTATATAATTTTGTAGTTGAAATACATTAGTATTGATATATTTCATCTACCTGACTTATCTGGGGAATTTTTAATGGAACCCTATGAAAAGAATGAATATAACCATAGCGTTACCTGTTGCTTGATTATATATATAAGATGGGCAACTCCAAAGATAATCAGGAAAAAAAATCAAACTACTGCCCCCTAATTCTCATTTCTATTATTCTACATCACTTTATGAACACTGAAATAACCCAAGTATTATATATCATGTTATTATTTAATTACCTTGGGCTGAATTCATCAGTATTAAGCATGACACTGATAGAGATAGAAAATATGATGGATTTGTCATTTAAGAGAATATCAAAGGAACATTGGCATGGCACATACTACTCCTTTCCAAGGACAAAATAAAAAGATATTTGGAGAACCCACACCACCCACATTTCCCAGGTGGCTAAAAAATAAACGAATCATTATTGGGTAGCCTAGCTACCCAATATTTTTTGAAACAAGCTGTCTGTGCTGATTTTTCCAGTTTAGAAACATCTAGGAGTTCATTGTTTGACATTTATATTTTCAAAGAAAGAAAGTAAACTTATGTGAGATGTAGATAGAATAATTCCTGTTTTTGCTGTGGTTGCTGCTTTCAGTTTTTTCTTTTCTTTTTCTTTCTCTCTCTCTTTTTTTTTTTTCTTGGCAAAGTAAAATCTTTTTTCCTTTTTACTATGTGGTACTGGGGAATTGGACCCAGGACCTTTGAACAGAGTCTCATTCCTAACCTTTCTTAAATTTTAATTGTGCAATAGGGCATCATCAAGTTTCCAAGTTGGTAAATTTCCCAGACTGAACTCAAATCTTCCTGTCTCAACTTTCCAGAGTGCAGGAGTTACAGATGTGTATGGACTGCTGGCTAAAGCAAATGTTTTTATTTTGAATTTAGAGTGGCTGTGTCCTTACTTTATATAAGAATTAATGTAATTTGAATTATACAACCAAATAGAGTATTAAATAGAATCATGGCTCCTATAATTAATAGAAATTTTTGTGCTTTCTCGGTAATGTGGATATGTTCCAATCTATTCACATGTATTTGATATTCCTTGAAAATTTTAGCAAGCATAAACTGATTTTGATACAACAGAATTAAGAGAATGAATGAATTTTAAAATTACTTAGGCATAATTATATTGACCAACAGTGAAAGGAATAATCTACTTGGATAAATATATGACAGCTTAAAAGTTAAAAATATAGAGTATTTAGAAAAAAACAGTATACATTCATAGTGCTCTGTTGGATTCAGTTTGAGCGTCTCCCTCTAGGTGGCTTTGTCCTCAGAGTGGCAACACTGGGAAGCAGTGGGACTGGAGGAATGTCCCCAGGTCCCTGGAGTTTTTCCTCAGGTGTTAAGGTGTTTGTCATGGAACTTGAGTTAATTCTCTGGAAAAGGTTTGTATGAAAAAACAGCCCGACCCCTGAGTTTTGGGCTTCCAGTCTTTTCCTCTCACACGCACCTGTACCATCTGCTGTGAAACCTTCACCAGAGCTGAGATGATGTTTGTGCCATGCCTTCGGATCTCCAGATCTGTGAGCGAAGTAAGTTCTTCATTTATAAAGTTAATCTCATTTATTTCATTATAGTAATAAAAATGAACAAGTGCAAATATAAAACTTTGCTGCCTTTGTTAGCATATTGTCTTTTTGGTTTTAGTTACCCAAGTGGTGTAAGGTTTCAGCTATGAGTTTTTCATGGATACCCTTTACCAGAGAACATTTCCTTCTGTCTTTGATTCACGAAAAGGTGTTATCCTTTGTTCTACTGATACAGTGTTGCACACTAATTTAATTTTGAGTATTAGCCAACCTTTCACTATTGGGATACATCCTAGTTAGTTATAGTGTCTAATTCTTTTTACGTATTATTGGGTCTTTTTTAAAAAAAATTTAATTGAGGAGTTTTGCGTATGTGTTAATGAAAGATATTCCTAAATAAGTTTTTGCATGTATATGATGTCTTTGTTTAGTTTGATAATGGGGTGATAGCAGCTTCACAGAATAAGACGTGATGTGTTTCTCTTTATGGGTTTACTGAATTATTTTTAAAAGTTAATGTGAGGTTAATGTTTTTAAATTTCCTATGTAAGTTATTTTCTCACCTATTAGCTACTTAAGACTATTAATTTCTACGTATTTCTAAATTTCCCAAACTTTGATGATGTCGATTTTCAATTCATTATGTTATACTTAGAGAATCTACTTTCTATAAGGTTCTAATTGTTACTCTTATTGAGATGACTTGCATGCGATGAGTCACATTTCTCACCAAAATCAAACTGTGAAAAGACAGAGAATCATAATTATGATGTTTATAGCCCAAAATTTATTAGAATTTATCCTATCTGCAGTTTATTGAGCCTTTTTGGATGTATAGATCATTTTCATCACTTTTTGGAGGGTTTTAGACCATTATTTCTAGAAATATTTTGCTCTTTCTTTTTCTTTGGTACTGATAGAAATATTTCAGTGCTGGGGTGATATGCTGCCTCCCAACTATTGGACTTCCCCTAAATAGAAAATAAATTAGGATACTGGGTAGCCAAAAATGACAAATATTTACATTTTATAAGTTTTAAATCTGGTATTTCACCCCATGATAAAAGATCCTTTATTCCTGATGTGATATTGCCCTTGAAATGTAAAGATGAAAATTTTAATTTAGTCCTTTAAGTTATATAGTTACTTTTATAAGACTAACAACAATTAATGTTTATATCAAAAATAGTTTATTTCTAAGTTATTCCCATAAAATATTAAGTATATTTCTAATTTTAACTTGTTAGAAACTTAATGGCAAAACATAGTGTGTCCCATGAACAAATAGTTATATTTCAAAAAATTGATCTAATGGATTTCTCTTTAGTCATTGGAACTCTTATTTTACAAGTAAATTATTGAGGAAACATTCCTGGACTAGTGCTGTGAAGATCTCCAAAATTTCATGGCTCTATAAAAGCAACTGAAACTCGGGGAAAAATTGACAAAATCACCTTTTCAGAACTCCGGAAATTAATCAAAGGCTTGCAACAAGGTATGGAGTACTGATGATTGAAGAAAAATGACTGAATCTCAGTATGTGAGTCCTGTGGTGATTTCATATGACCCGTTTCCATGTTACTTTTCTCGGCCCCAAAGTAGCCTTAAAAACAAACAACTTGCAATAACGATAGCTGGGAAAACCAGCAGCCTAGTTAGTGGCCACTGGAGGATGCAAGTTGGATTTGGAGTGCCCTGAAGAGTTCCATTTTTTAATAATTTTTATTATTCAATCTCTCTAGAAGCTCTTTTGAAACTTCCACTTGAAACACTAGTCATTATTTCTCTTGACACAGGACTTATTCTGCACAAATATTCAGTACTTTTCCTTAAACTGCTTGCCGAAAATAATCAGCAGGAGCAGTTTAACATCATAACTGCCTAAGGTAGTAATCAGTCATGAACAATCAAAGGGTGAGCATAGCGATAGGGAGGGAAGGAAAGAGGGAAAGAGAGAAAGAGAGACAGAGACAGAGACAGAGTGAGAGACAGAGAGACAGAGAAAGACAGAGACAGAGACAGAGACAGAGACAGAGACAGAGACAGAGACAGAGACAGAGACAGAGGAGGCCAAGCTGAGTAATAAGTTGTCCCACAGGGAGCTTTAAAAAAACCTTAACATATTCCTTGTAATCTAGAAAGTCATGCAAATATATAGAGAAATGTTTGCATAACACAGTATATGGTAGAAGATCTTTATCTCTCAGCTTTAGTTTATCTTTGAAATTTTGTACAAGCAGAAAGTGAAGATTAAGGCAAAGTTGTAGATTTCCCAGCAAAAACCACAAGGCAAGGCCCATCATGCACATATAACCTTTGACAAAGGCTGAGAGAGTTACTGATTCAAGGGAACTAAGGATATCTCTGTACAATCATTAGCTGATCCATAAGCTAACAAAAAAAAAAAAAAGAGACTCAGAGACAGCATGTGATAAATAATACAGACTTGACAAAATTAATTCAGGAAGGTCAGTAAATGAAAATAAAAGCAAAAACAAATCTGGTAACGGGAATAATAAACAGCAACCAAAACAAATCTTGGGAGGAGGGAGAATCTAATTTCCAGAAAGGATGTGATTTTTTTTAAAGGCCCAGTTTTCAACAACAACAAAAAAATTACAACAGATGCAGAGAAACAAGAAATAGTTTAAATGCATTCAGTTTAAATGATGCTTTCTAATTCAGATATGATGTTTCCTTTCTCCTCTTTTAAAATTATTTGTGACTGTTTCCCCACTAGCCAGTGTTTTATATCATCTTTTTGTTTTTATTTACTTGGCAATATGATGTTATTTCCTCTTTGATTTGTTTGTTTAATTTAATTGGTCTATTACATTTAAAAAGTCTGGGAACACTCACACCTACATTTTTTCCTTTATAAAGAGAGTACTGTTCATTTCACAGTTTTCAAAATAAATCTGTAAATAATTTATTAATTGTAATTAAATTTTGGTCCCAAAATTTACTTCTATTACAGACTTTTCATTAAGCATGATGAGTTCTTTCTACCAAGGTCTAATTTTTGGTTCAGGCTACAAGTTTTTATTTTTGAAGTGATAGCCATTGTAGGGTACAATCAAGAGCAGAATCTGTAATGTCAAATAATTTATCTTGTAGATAAAGACATGCATAAGTCTACATAAAATACACAAAAACCAACAATTTCCATGAATAAAATATGGAAGCATAGTAGAGAAGGAATAGATCTGCAGCTACAGAGACTTAGAAACAAATCCTGGAAAAGTTGTATTTGAGCAGACTGTCATGACTATGTAACATTCTAAATTAGATTTAAGGAAAGAGGAATACATGGCAAGAATAACATCATAATTAAAGAAAGAAGTTTGAGTACACCTAAAATTTTGGGTTGATTTAAGTTCAAGCCACATGAGTAAAAATAAAAATAATTATTTTTCACTGATGATATATTACATCCATGGCACAGTTCTGTTATTTACACATATATTAATGCAGGGGTCGCTAGTTCCTGGGCCGAAGGATGAATATTCATCTGTGGGCTGTTAGGAACCAGGCTACACAGCAGGAGATGAACAGTAGTCAAGTAAGAGAAGATTCGTCTGTATTTACTACTGCTCAGATTACTGCCTAGGTTCCACCTCCTGTCAGATCAGTGGAGACATTAGATTCTCATAGAAGCACAAACCCTACTGTGAACTGCTCACAAGAGCGATCCAGGTTGCATGCTTCGTATGAGAATCTGATACCTGAAGATCTAAAGTGGAGCTGAGACAGTAAAGTTAACACTAGGGAGTGGCTGCAAATACAGATTAGCATTAGCACAGAGGTTTCACTGCACAGAACCCATGATAAGTCAGTGCTTGCAGACTCCTATCAAACTGACGGGATTATCAGTGAATGGCAACTGACAGCTAAACTGCATCGGATGGCAGGCTTTACACCAAAATTTCCAACTTCCCATGTTTATGAAGAAGAATTTTCTGTAGTGATAGCAATCAAAATAAGATTGCAGAGTAGAGTGGATCTAAACAATACACGTTGTGTGTCACTGTCTCCTATCACATCTAGATGAGACTGACTGGTCACAAGAAAACAAGCTCAGGGCTCCCACTGATTCTGCATTACAGTGAGTTGTGCTACTATTTTATTATATATCCCGGTGACAATAATAGAAATAGAGTGCACAATAAATAGTGCCTCTTTGGGCGACAGACACCCATACTATACTTTCATGATGAAAAATAATGGAAGCTGACTGTGTGTCACAGTAGCTGTGCCAGAGGAAATACAGGAAGGGACTGTTATGTTCACTCCCTTGGTAGACAAACAGCAAGATGTGTGCCTATGTGCCAAGTAGCAACAGGTTACTGATGTTGTTCTCCATATAAATTTTTTGTGCATTTTAATTCATTTTTTAAAAATGTTTTCTTTTGATTTTTCTTATAGAATCATCCCAGTTCAGTATAATGAATGGAGCATGAAAAACCAGTTTAGACCTTCGGGAGAAGGTCCAAAGCGAGTCATTAGGTGATGATGTGGATCACATGAACCAAAGAAATTCTGACAGTGAGACAGAGCAAGAAATGACAGATAGAGAATAGGGAATCGAGACCTTGATTCAGATTAGGAAGAAAACAGCAATGTAAGTAAATATTTGACAAGTTGAATTGCTACAGAATGGTGAAGTAAGGCCAGGGTTATGGCTCAGTGGCACATTGCCTATCTGGCAAGCATGAGATCATGAGTTTGATTCCTGGTTTAAAAAAAATAGTCACGAGTACCTCAATGATCCAACTTAAAACTAGGTCAGATAATGTTATTAGGTTCCTGACAGGGGCGAAACCCACAGTGCCAATACCATGATTCAATGTTGGAAGTTATTTGTAACAGATAGTATGCTACAAGATGTTGCAAAATACACTAATAATGAAATACATGTAAAATCCTCTCGATATACCAATTTTTATGGATTAATAACTGGTGGTCAACTTAACACCTGCTGAATTGAATCAGCATGGTGCTGAGTGTAGATGGCCTACCTGAGGAAAGCTGCCAGCATTAAAAAAAGAGATGTGGAGAGGAAGAATGTGGCATTGTGGGTTCTCCTGGAGGAGCTTGTCATGCTGGCTTCCCTGATATGCATTCAGTCATTATCATCAGAGGAGCTCGGGACCTTGTTGCTGAGGATGGCTGTGGTTCACTTTGGGGGAACTCTGGTCCTTACATTGAGCATTGCTTCCTAGATCCAGAGGGGAAGATGCGTGCTGTTTAATCTCCAGGAGAAGCTTGTCATGCTGGCTTCCTGATATGTACTCGACTATTCTCATCATCAGAGGAGCTTGGGGCCTCATTGTCGCCAAGGATGGCTGTGGTACTTTTCAGGGGAGCGCTGGTCCTTATTTTGAGCATCGCTTCTTGCCTCCACTGCAGAACCCTCAACCTACTGGCACAGATCCTTTACCCTGCCGGCATAGACTTTCGAGCTTGCACTGTGGACCTTTGGGCCTTCCCAGAGCAGATCCATAAAATAGACTTGCATGAGTCATTGTCCTGGGCTCTAGGTTTTCAGCTGAACTCATGCTGGGCTCGTGGGGGGCACTGTCATGTGCTCTAGGTATTCAAATGAACTCATGCAGGATATTGCCATGAGATCCAGGCCCTCAGCTGGATTTTCTAGGTCTTTAGTGTTGTGGACAGATTTCTTGCACTTTCTTGTATTTAACTCTGGGCAACCATCATAAAATAATTTTATAAATTCTGTGTCCTGCATGTAATTGTTGTCCTTGCGACCCCTACCTACAATATCGATAGTAATACTCAGAAATATGTTTATCATAACATCTCACTATCTGAACTAAAAGTCTTCACAGGTAGTTATATATAGTAGGACTTTATCATTCTAATCATCAGAATCTAAAGGATTTATGGAGAAGTGATACATGGAACCTTTAGATTTTTAGAATAACAATGACACTGAAGAATTTTGGTTTCCTTCAAAATTGCCTACTTTCTGCAAACAAAAACACCTGCTAAGCCAGGAGTGGTGGCAAGGCCTGTAATTCCAACACTAGTAAGGCTGAGGCACAAGGATCAACACAAGTTCAAGGCCAGCCTGGGCTACACAGTGAGTTCAAGGCCAGCCTAAATTACTTAGTGAGACTCTGTCTCAAAAATCAAAAATAAAAACCAAAAACCAAAAAAGAAAACCTGCCAAGAAAGAAAAAAATTCAACAATTTGGCTGCTATTTGCTCATTTTTTTGTAAGGCTTTGTTTTGAATTCTCAAGCAATTTGTAGTCCATTCAAATACATGATAATTGACGAACAACTTGCAGCATTTTGTAATTGTGGCTTTGGCAATATATGCCAAATAAACTTTGCAAATATGGTATAAAAATATGTGCCCTGTTAGATGCAAAAACATTTTACATCTTGAATTTAGAAGTTTATCCTGGAACTTAGCCACCAGGCTTTTATTTGTGCAGTAATAATGTTGTAAACAGACTTGTTGAAATTATTTCAAAAACTCACCAAAATATCACATTGGGCAATTAGTTCACTAGTTACCCATTCACATTACATTTGCCAAGAGAACACCGGTTGACCAGCACAGAAACTATTCACAAGAACAAAACAGATTCCTGATGAAATGTTGCAAGTTCACAATAGAAACATGTATAGTATGATCTTTGGATTTTAGAAAGAAAATATCAGCCTCATATATGGTGAAGAAAAACAAAGTAGTATTAACAATGTCAACATTACAGCAAGATGTAAGATTGATAGTGGATCCTCAACAAGAAGCCAGAAATGGTTGCATTTTACAACAAAATGAAAGGCAGAGTAGATGTTGACAAGTTGTGCAGTAACTAAGCAGTCACTGGAAACAAAGAATTGGCCAATGGTTGTGTTTTACTCAAATATGTCAGGCATAAATAGTTTCATAGAAAATAGCAAGTGCAAAGTATCACAGAGAAGTTTTCTTAGAAGGTGGAGACTGGAGTTAATAGAAGATCAGTTACAACAGAAGAAGAACAATATGTATCTGCACAAAGAACGCCACAAAAGAATTCTGAAGCAGATGGGTGAACAGACAGGTGAAACATCAGAAGAGCCTCCCAAAAATATAGGAAGCCCAGAAAAATGTCAAGTATGTCCTAGAAAAAAAGACAGAAAAACAAAACCTAAGTGCTATCAGTGTAAGTGGATACTTGTGTATGGAACTTGCTGTTTTCATGTGTGAAGACTGCTGTAGGTGTCATAATTGAAGTAAAGATTATTTTTGTTGCAGAGTCTATTTGTATTTTCATTGTACAGTTTACATAGGAATTTATTTCTGTTGTTATTTTTTATATTTTGTAAAATAATAGTCGATGTTGAAAATGTTGATGTTTAAACACTCAATGTATATTAAAAATTTGATTTTATTTTATTGATATTTTATTTTCCTGTTATGTACACATTGTATAATCTAATAAAACTCATAAAATTAAAATAAATAATCCATTAGTAGCAGTACTCCTAAAAATAAATATGGGTGTTATACACCCACCTAGTGCTCCTTTTTAGGAAATTTAACGTGAAATTGTCCCAATACCATTCCTTCTCTCCAGTTTGTGGAAAAATTCTTTTCCATGAAACCATTCCCTAGAACCAAAAAGGTTGAGGACTGCTGCAGTCGTGAATTAGCTGATTTAATATCTAAAATTTATGAGGCAGACATTACAGAAATACCTCAGTTCACAAATGCTTCTGTTTGAGAACCATTTGGTTGACAAATATAAGTTTTCAGCAAAATTTTGCTACTCTTCACAAACTCCACCTTGGATGACAAACACAACCATGGCCATCTTCCCCAGAATTGTAGAACAAATTAAGTTTATGAACCGAGGTATCACTGTACTACTATATTAGTCTGTCCATTTCATGTATTGAATAAAAGGTATATAAATGATTTCAGTGATATATTTTGATAGGCAGACTCTTACATGCTCTCCTATTAATTCTACCTCCCACTGTGCCAGGGTATGGCAACCAAGATAGGATGACACTTTCATGATTGTATTGCCTACAAGGATCCCCTCTATCTTGCTAGCAGACTCCCTTTATTGATTCTTGCTGCCTTTGATGAAGTACCTTATCACATGGGGAAGTTCACATCACAAGGATTTGAGGAGCCTTTGCTAAAAGTTCTCAAGAAACTGATTTCCTCAGTTTTGTAGCCTGTAAGGAAATGAATCCTGCTAACAGCCATGTGATCTTTCACATGAACCCTGCCCCTGTCAAGCCCAAGTTGTGATCCCAGGCCCAAGCGACATCTTTGTTGCAGCCGTGTAAAAGACCTTGAAGCAGAGAATGCAAAGAACTTGTGAATTAATAAATATATGATGTTTCAAATTGCTAACTCTGTGGTAATTTTTTCCAGAGGTAGGTAACTAACAAACTTGTTCGAAGTCATACAAATACTAAATTAAGGCATAAGGTTATGAAATACGGCACCTTGGCACTGAAAGTTTATGTTAACAGCTATAATGTTAGAAGGCTTTTACCTTAAAATATTTTTATTTTATAGATTTCAGTGGTTATTTCCCTAATAACAATTTTAAATATAGAAGTTACTATGATAGAAGCAAAAATGAGTGGGTTATCAAATATCACAGATATTTCATAAAGGTCAGAAATTTCTATCTGGTGAAGTTAGTGGCTTTTTAAAATTTTAGTTTATTAGTACATATGTGTAGTACATAATGTTTATATTCCCCATGGAAGGTGTTTCATGTATATAGCACATCTTAGTTCCTTTTTTTCATTCTTTTTCCCCTCTTTCCTAACTCCTTCCATCCATGCCTTGATCTCTTTCCTATTTTTAATACATGTTTGTAGTACATGTTTACATTCCTTGTGTGGAGTTAGTACATGTATCTAACACATTCAAGTTCCTTTTCTTTTATCCCTTATCACTTCCCTCCCTCCTCCTCCCTGTCTCTTTATCTCCTCATCCTCTTCTCTGAGAATGATCTCTCTCTCCCTACTTCCTATCACCTTGGATGTTGCTCTTTATTTTTACTCTGGGTGTCTCACCTAAGAGAAACAATGTTTTATTTAGTTGTGTGTCTGATGTATTTCACTTAATGTTGTGGTCTCAAGATGCATCCATTTTCCTACCAATGACCCCATTATCCTTCTTTATGGCAGAGTAGTACTCCATGGTGTATAAATACATTTTCTCTATCTGTTGATGGACATATGGGCTGCTTCCAAGATTTAGCTATTATGAATAGGCAAGGACTTTCTGAACATAACCCAGATGCACAGGAAATATTTCTGAGAATTGACAAATGGGATCATATTAAATTAAAAAGCTTCTGCACAGCAAAAGAAATAACCAACAGAGTTAAAATACAACTTACAGAGTGGGAAACATTTTTGCCAAGTATTCTTCAGAAGACTCATATCTAGAATATATTGAAAAAACTCAAAAAATTAGACCTCCCCCAAAATAAAAGACCTAACCGCCACCCCAAAATGAAGCAAAATGAAGACATTTCACAGAAGTACAAATGTCCAATAAATACATGAAGAAATGTTCAGCATTCACCATTAGAGAGATACAAATTAAAACAACACTTAGGTTCTACCTTACCCAGAAAGAATGGCCATCATCAAGAAATCAAATAATAACAAATGCTGGAGTGGCTACAGGGAAAAAGGAACCCTTCTACAATGTTGGTGGAAATGTAAACTAGTAAAACCACAGTGGAGATCACTATGGAGATTCCTCAAAAAACTAAAACTAGAATTTCCATTTGACCCAGATATTCCACTTCTAAGTATCATCCTAAAAGAGTTTAAAACACAATATAGAGACACGTACAAAGCCATGTTCATAGTAGCACAAATCATAACAGTCATTGGGTATTTATTTGCATCCATTGATAGAAATTTTGAAGAATGTTCTGAGTGGAGGCCAGACTTGGTGTCTTGGTTACTTTTTTACTCCTTGCTGAGACAAAATACCTGACGCCCAAAGTGAAGGAAGGAGAGGTTTATTTCTTACAGTTTTGGGGTTTCAGTCCATACTTTGCTGGTTCCAAGGCAGGGTGGCCTGACTTAGGGGCAGCTGTTCATGGCAGCTGCAAGCTGCAAGAGCGAACCACACCAAAGAGGGAAAAACCTGCCTCTTTTCTGACCTTACATTGTATGTCGGCTCCACCCCTGAGAGGGTGCAGAACTCACACCGCCAATCTCAGCCCTAGACAACAAGTCAATCACAAATGCTAGATTCAGCCGCTTCCATGACTACATGAGGCTTGGGGGGTCACCTATATACAAACCATAACACTTGGACTTTGACAAAGGCAAGTGTGATAGACGCCCTAATAGCAGTTGTGTGCTTGGGAGATAGTGGGGATTCTGATATTGAACTTACTAGTGGAACAGGTAGCACCTGGTACAATCATCCAGATATTAAACATGACTGCAGAGTCAAAGTGAAGCTGTGCCTCAGAGTACACACCAGTGTAGGTATTAGTTCTAACTGTGTCTGTGTGCTTTATGCAGAAGGGAGCTGTGTGAGAGTTAAAGGAGCTCTTTTCACTGACTCTGCAACATTCTCCCATGTAAGCAAACTTGCTGTGAGACACAACTGAGGATCAGATTTCTCTTGGTCAGCATGTGCCATGAGTCAACCTCAGCTCCACAATGCCTAAATCAGTGTTATGGCTTGTGTTTAGATGTCCCCCAAACCCTCATTGGTGGGGCTTTTTTAGAAGTGGCTGTGTCTAGACTGTGCAATGCTGGGATTAAGGGTGTGTGATAACTAAATCAGTCCACTGGTTGATTTGGCACTTGCCCTAAGCTGGGTAGCCTAGACAGAACAAAAAAGGGGTAGAAAAAAAACTGATATTTCCTGCTTGCTGTCTTTGCCTGCCTGCTCTGCAGTGCCCCTCTACCATGCCATCCTGCCCTGAAGGCAGCCAACTGTGAACTGAAACCTCTACAAACTGTGAGCTCAATAAACCCTTTTCCTTTAAATTTGGGTATCTGGTATTTTGTCCCAGAAATGAGAAAAGTAACTAAAACAGTCAAGTAATTCTGGCATCACCGGCATCTTTCTTGAGCGGCAGGAATGAAAGTGCTGTTCTATCTATGGACTTGACTGCATCAAAGGAAAGGGAGCCTCACCCAGTGAGTTGCGACAAAGGCCAGCAAGCAGAGCTCCCAGCTACCTTTGAGTGGAGATGGGGAAAAGAAGCTTTGCAGCCAAGCAATATGAGGGTTATGGATTAAAATGGAAGTTCAGACATTTTGTGTGTAGGTTAATGAAGATGGGATATTTAGGTTAGACAAATATTAAAGAAAATACACAACACACTTGCTCACTTGCCTCTGTAAATAGCTCCTGTGCAAAAATCATTACTTTCTGAAGAAACTTGTTCTTGAATATTTTATGCTGCCATAGAGTTATTTGAAAATATCATCAACCAGATAAATTATTTTTGAAAAAAAGAATGTTCATTAAATGTATCTAAAATTATTATTAATTAATTGCCTCTTTGGAAGGGAAAGAGACTACTGAAGACTACTAAAGGCTAAATAGATATGAAAATATCTCTATTAAGTCATTTCAAATCCACTAAAAACTGAAGTCTTGATTGTATTTGTCAAGTTAATATCTTAAGACTTTCATCTGTGAAAGATAGTGAAGTAGTTATGCAAATTAATGCATAAAAATAACAATCCCATATGTGCCTAGAGGGAGAGGTTTCCAGCCAAAATGCTAATGAAATGACATAATAATACTTAGCACATCTGCAGATTTTAATTCAAGAAATTCAAAATGCATTATAAATATATTATCTGCTAAATGAGAGTAGGCAATATCATTTGTACTCTATTATAATTTCTAACCACACTTTAATCGAACAAAAATATATATGTAATAAAATCTTACAGGGGAAATATGAGAAATTATCCAATAAACTCAGAATTTTAAAACATTATGCTGATTCTGTTGCATCAAACACATCATCAAAATTGTGTGTAGAGTTGTACATTATAAACATTTTAAAGATGACTCTATTTACAAGTATTTACATTTTTACTCTATGCACTATAATAAACTATAATAAATGTTTAAGAACACTGTGGATTCCAGGTTATATGAACAAAATATGGCTGCTATACTAAGGAATTTATTAATTATATTAGTCATCTTTGTGTTATTGTAATGAGATACCTGAGGCAATTAACTTACAAACAGGAAATAATACTTTGGGTCATAGTTCTAGAGTTTTCAGTCTAAGATCAGGCAGTTTCATCACTTTGGGCCTCTGAGGAGGGCAGCACATCATAGTAGGACTGTATGGTGGAGGAAACCACCTACATTATGAACCAGAAAGCCAAGAGAAAGAGAAAGGTGTTATGGTGCTCTTCAAGGGCAGGCCTTCCAATAACCTAAGGAACTCCTACAAGTCCTCCTTTCTAGAAATTTGACCAACTTCCAATCGTGCCACACTAAGGACCATGATTATCACCTATGAGCTCACACAAACCATAGCCATGACTAATAGGAAGAAATAAAACAAGTGAATGATCCTAAGATTAGCCAGATGTTCTATGCTGAAAAGCTCTAGAGGAAGCACCACCAGGAAATAGACAAAAGGACAGTTATCTGAGATTGGCATTAGAAAGGGCAATTGAGCCAGATTTTCTAGTAATACTGCATTTCCCAGGTTCATACTGGAGGAAGTCAATTTAAAGGTTAATAAACTATATGCCACTCCAAAATATACACCTTTGGCATGAGAATTATTTTGAGCTGAAGAATCTGAGTACTTGAAATCATTCATCTGCCTA
The DNA here is from genome assembly GCA_004365215.1 of Cuniculus paca. Lineage (NCBI taxonomy): Eukaryota > Metazoa > Chordata > Mammalia > Rodentia > Cuniculidae > Cuniculus > Cuniculus paca. Next base: position 4,032 of record RJWT010005247.1, on the reverse strand, counting down.
AAAGCAGAGGCTTGCTGCAGAATTTAATTGTCACAAATCTGCTTCTGAGGTACAGCTGTAATCTCCTTAGAGATGAGAATTCAGCACCACAACCAGACAGACATGGTCACAAGGTTGCTATGACGTCTAAAGGCCAATTTATCTTTCTGGAAGAACATTTGCTTTTTTATAAGTGCCCTCTATCCTCCCTCCTTTTACCACTAAATTAGGTCTATAGATCCCAAATGTTACTTGCTCCTTTGGGGCCCTCCCCTTTGAGTGCTTCCTTTAAATACCTATGCACATGTGAAAACTAACAAAAATCTGTTTGCACGTTATCTGTCTTTTGTCAATCTGATTTGCAGAACTCCAGTCAATGTATCCAAGATAGCTGGAGGAAAAAGACAGCTTTTCTCCCCTGCTCCCACAAACTCAGAATATAAAGTGCAGTAAGTGAAATGGTGGGGATCAGCCTGAAAAGCCAAGCTGATATCAGACAAGGAAGGATTGTTTTGTTTAGGTAATGAGAGTCAACTCAAGTGCTTTGAGTATAACAGCAACAAAGTTATGTTCAATTCCAGAATCTGTTATCATAGATCCAGTGTTATAAATCTGACCTAGGAAAGATATCAGTAAAAGCAGTTTGGAGAGGGGGGAGTAACTATTTTAATTTTTGATATGGAATCAAGCTATTAATGCCAAGTATTAGAACTTGTTTTTCTTAACACACACCCCTAACTTTTTTGTTTGCTTTAGTTCTAAAAACTTCAGCTATCTTTATTATTAACTAGCAGTCAGAATTCACAGTGACCCATTGTGTTTTAAGGGATGTTTCACTGGACATACCCAGTAAGAGGCTGGAAATGTGAACATAAACCTTATAAAAGAATTGATCATTAAACCAATAGATTTGTGATTCTTTCTCATAGACTTTAAAAGGGCATCAGTTTTTAGATGTGCAGACAGGCAAGAATGAGATGAGCATAAAAGACAAATCTTCAGTGAAAGTCACACCAGGAAAATAAGTCATGTTTCTAATCTTTGAAAAGTTACTGTGTGGCACTGAGACTGAGGTTAGATTGAGGGACCCAAGTTTGAACTCAGATGTTTCATTCTTTCTGTAATTTGTTACCTAAGAAGATTGAGACACATTATTCCTTATTTGAGATTTTCTAGGAATGTAACATGCATTTTCTTATTAAATTCTCACAAAAATTCAATGAGGTAATTTTATTATTTCCATTTTATAGGTAAATAAATGAGGGAGAGGAAGTTAGAGGAACTTGCCTAATATCATGAAGTTATTTAAATTAATATCCAAAATTACCATCCATTTAGTCTCATTTGAGGGATCTGACCTTTTACATGTAGGTCCTCCTTCCCACCAGTGTCTCCGTTCTTCCTTTTGCCTTCTGGTATTGACTGTATGTATGCTATGCCAACAGATAGGAATCTTTTATATAAAGTACATAAAATATAAATTGCCTATTACAGACCAAAAAGTAAATTAGGACCAGATAAAGAATAGGGATATGAAGAAGAAAGAAAACAGGGAGTGTCTTGGTTACTTTTTTTGTTGCTGGGACAAAATACCTGACGCCCAAAGTGTAGGAAGGAGAGGTTTATTGAGCTTACAGTTTCTGTGGATTTCAGTCCATACTCAACTGACTCCAAGTCAGGGTGGCATGGCACTGGGGCAACACTTCAAGGCAGCAGTCAGAGCAAAAGGGGGCAGCCGTTCATGGTGGCTGCAAGCAGCAAGAGCAAACTGCGCCAAAGAGGAAAAACACACCCCCATTCCAACCTAACATTGTATGTCGGCTCCACCCCTGAGTGGGTGCAGAGCTCACACCGCCAATTCCAGCCCTAGACAACGAGTCAATCATAAATGTTAGATTCAGCCTCTTCCATGACTACATGAGGCTTGGGGGGGCCATCTGTATACAAACCATAACAGGGAGCATGAAAGAAACAGAAACAGTAAAACCAGTTAAGACAGGAAAAAATAACAGACATAAAAGGAAACCTGAAAACCAAAAGATTTTGAACCCTTACTAGGTATCATTTCATACTGTTGCAGAATTGGTTGGTCCCTCTTGGAACTAACCCTTATTTCCCATGCTATCACTAATCACTTTCAAAAACAGAGACTAAAATTGCCAGAAACTAACATCTCTAGATATCCAGAAAGCCTTGGTAACCCAGGTGACCTAAGGACAACAGATTTATGAAGAGAAAAATATCTTCTTGCTTAGTAGCAATTATGTGGGAGATTGCACCTAGCATTTTAGCAACATCTGGTATCATGTTGAAGTCGAAGGATAAAAGCCAATCTAAAGAGAAACATGAAAAAGCCTTAGTGCCTCATCACACTATGGAGCCACTAAATGAACCAACCTAATTGCTTCCAAACCCCAGGCTCCTTGTCTAGTAAGATACTACATGTACTGTTTCTTTAGTGCCTTTCCATTAAATATGCTGTTAGTTACAGTGAGAAGATACTTACAAATATATATATTCATAGCAAATTGACAAAGTAAATGCCATTGTTTGTCTATTTAAGAAAACTGATGTTCAACAAGGCTAAGATATATGTCCAAAGATGTAAAACTACTAAGTAGCTAGTGATAGTTTTGAGCCTATGACTTAATGACTGAAGATTTTTCAAGAGAAATGGCAAGAGTCCTTCTGGGTTTGAAGAGGAATAACTCTTCAAAGGTTCTCTGGGAAGATTGTGGATTTCAGAACCTTAACAGTTATTAAACATTGCTTAACTATATTCAACATTCTTTGCTTGAATAAATATCTAGTTTCAGTTAAATGTTAATATGACTAGAGCAGTTTAGCAGTAGAAACCATTCACTGAGTTTTCTTGTTAGCTATTTTCAGAGGTGTATTAATCAGTCTGAATGACATCAGGTGACAGAAAAGACCAGTGGTCCTCTACAAGACCAGTTCTCCACCCTGCCATTGAAATAGCCGCATCGATGTCCTTGATTTTAATAGCACTTACCATGTCTAAAGTGCTTTTGTCTAAATTAGCTCTTCTAATAATAACTTAAGAGTGAGAAATAATGAGGCTAAACTACATGGGCATGTGGAAAGTGAGAGTGATCTCACAGAATTTCCAGTGTTCTTTCAATGTGACGAGAGTTGTAGAATAGCAGCATAAATGTCCTGTCCATAAAGGAAAATATTTGGAATTGTAATATTCAATGTGGAAGATGTTGTTAAAGGAGACAATACTAAAAATAAATGGAGGGATAAAAAAAGAGGAATGAAAGAAAAAGTTCAAAACTGGGATGAACTATAAAATGCAATACAGAGAAGCAGAGAGAGAACCATCAGCACAAAAATGTGGTTGAAGATGGCCGTAGGGAAAGGCACTCTGGTTGAGATCAGAAGGAATTGGATGTAAAACAAGTCTCAGTGGCCATGAAGGCTTTTTTCTTTTCCCTTCTTGACACCTTAGCTGAGTGTTGGCTCAGCTACTGTCTGCAGAGGGACAAGTCTTGATGTCAGTATCCCCAGTAGGCAAGGTTGGTCCCAGAGCTCTGATGTCTTGGCCCACAGTATGCTTATTGTCACATGCTGTTTGTGGACATCCTTTGATATATATGTTATTACTCAGAAAGATGCTAGATGTTTCATAGAACCTCTTAGATAACACGCAAATATGCCACATACTATCTGGGATGTATTCTCATGTATGAGAGGTTTCTGTGTGGTGTGTCCAGCTCTCTGTCCACCTCATTGGCCTAGGCAGGCCTTGCTCTACCTGCACCCGTTCCACAGTACATACAAGACATCTAACCCACTCTGGGCTGTGGAAGACTCGAAGAATGATACACGGTGCTGCTTTATTTGCCTCATGGCTTTGACATCACAACATTCGCTTTAGGATATGTGTTGAGGATTCCTTCCTTGCTCTTTTACTTGATCTTCCAGGTCTTTTATTCTCCATGAGCTCCCTCAGATTCTTGAATTATGGTCAACTTTTTCTATTCTGGTTTTTTCTAGTTGAACTGAGGAAAGGTAGATGGCCACTTTCAG
>RJWT010005246.1:0-31374 GCA_004365215.1 Cuniculus paca | reverse complement strand
TCCTCCTGCCTCAGCCTCCTGAGTGCAGGGCTTACAGACACCCACCACCATAACCAGCTTCATATTTAAGTTACATGATTAACTTTCAACACAATTTCCAACATTACTGTTATAATATAAATTGGATGATATCATCAAACCATTGTTGAAAATAACAATTGTTTTTTCTGTTTGAATTATCTGATGACATAAATGCAAATTTGGATTATTTCATTGTTTAAAAGTTTTTATTCATGTTACCAGCATATTATTAGTGATCATGGTCTATTGTCTATATCACTTCCTGGTCTATTTCTCTAAGTAGAACACTGGGTAAAAATAAGAATATTGGAGAAACTATGAATTGATTGCAGCTACTTTTGCTTTGGTATATCTTTTTTGATAAGAAGGAAGTATATTGTGCCTAAATAAATTTAATATTAACAATATATAGTAAAATTTTTCATTCATATAAGCTACAATTTAATTTGAAAAATCTCTTGTGAAGAACAAAGTCATAATGTAAACAAGATCATGTTTAAGACTAAGGATAATGTTGACGTAATTCAGTTCACTTAGCAGAAGACAGTTGAGATTAAATACTTTGAACATGAAAATGTGAAACTCAGTGTTTATATTTACATAACTTTGTAAAGAGTAACTGAAGAAAATCAGTACACTGAAAGAATGTTTTACAGACTCAAAGTGAGCATAGAAGTATAGATATGTAATGATATTGTGGTAAAGGGATTTCATGACTTACAGTAAAAACGTAAGTCCACATTCACGGAAAACTTTTGGTATTGGCAAGTTTATTAGTGTGATTAAAATCAACACTTGTTCACTCAGTACCCATTGACAGAAGCATCACCTGTGTTTGAAAGGCGAGTTATTTTCTCACTATAATTATCCTTTCAGAATTGATTTTGATATTGAAAATCATTGCAGCCTGGTACTTTGAATATTCATCTGAATTTACTGTCACTAATTGTTTCCCTGATTTTCAGAGTAACACTTTTAAATACATAAAACATAATATTTTAAAAATTAAAAATGTGAAAATTACCAAAAGCGTTATTCCCATCATATTTAAAAAATTCTGTATAGCTTTTTGTATTGCTTGATTCCTTTATGTGAAGGTATATGAACATATTTGGAGTTATATACATTGTTATAGATACCAACATTTTCACACCTAAATTATTTGTGTTTTATTTTTCCTTAGATACACTTTATAAATAGTTCCCAATGACGTGGTTTTGCAGAAGAAAAAGCAAAATAGTACAATTCAACAACTGTCCTGTTTTTATGGATGAATATGTTACTGTTGGCATTAATATTATCTTCAATGTTTATTGTCACAATCGGGGTCATACTGAATATATAGATACGTATTCTAGTATTTAAATATTCACTTTGTGAAGATCCTCATGAATTATTATTCACTCTATTATTCTACTAAAGATATTTTGCCATTTTTTTCTGCATGACTCATATGACACTGGTCCACCACTTATTTTTATAGATGAAAAAAATCTTAGACTTACACTTCAATGAGAAATATCCAGTTAAGAATTATTGCTTAACTACCGGGAGAGGGAAGTTCACAGTTAATAAGTTAAACGATAGTCCTTTTCATTAAAAAGGATTGGAGGATACAATAGTGGTTAACAAGACAAAAGTTTACATGTTAGTCACTTGGCCAGCTGGACCATCTACCTTCAAGGACCTAGATACATCAGTCTCCTTGGGCTGTTAAACTAATAGTCATCTTCTACCTTCCTGAATGCATTGTGTACTTGGTAGCTTCTGATGCTTCAGCTTCATTACCTCTTCCTGGACCACAAAGAGAACCAAAAACCACAAACTTTAGCTACATCAGTCTCTTTTAAAAGTATCTAGATTTTTAATCATATAATTTTCTTTCTCTTATTATTCGTTAGTCAAACAGATTTTCAGGTCATCAAGTGAAGGGGACAATTCAGTCATGTCATTGAATTCATTGTCTGTTTAATAAAATATCTGCCTCTTTCTGCTTTGCCATACATGGTCTGGAATTTAATAGTTTTCTGGAAGTTTTGATAATAGATGTCAATGTTTTTCTACTTTTACTAAAGTTAATTTTATTACTCTTCTTAGATTGATATTTTTGTGCAAGTTCGTAGTTTTCATGTTTACTATGACCCAAAAATACATTCACTTTTTACTTAAATTTTCAATTTGGACACTACTTTTCAGTGTTTTTCTTTTCTCTCAGTTATGTCCAAGAATTTCTAGCAAAAAAAATTAGCATTTGGTGAAATAGTGGACAAAAATTTCCAAACCCGATTAAAAACAATCTATAGATTCAGAAGATGCTCACCACTTCTCAAGCTTAGCAAACATGAAGATAGAGCTAATTCCTGTACCATCTCTGTCTCTCTCTCTCTCTCTCTCTCTCTCTCTCTCTCTCTCTCTCACTGTCTCTCTCTTTCTCTGTCATACACAGACAAACACACACACACACACACAGGCACACTAACTGAGGGAAATTAAAGCTAGGGGAATTTGAACAAGATCAGTAAATTTATAACATTACATGATATATAGAAATAAAGAAATTGATTTTGTTTGTACTATGATTTTGTAATACATTACCATCAAAGAAAACTAGGAAAAGGGCACGATGTGTTTTCTCTGTAGTTTCTTTCACAATAAGATATAAATACACAATTATTTCAAATTTGTAAAGTAACTAGAACAAAAAAAAACAAGATTATGTACAAGGGAACAGATTTAAAGCTAGCATCAGATTTCTTTTCAAAAATAATTGAAAGTGGAGCAATTTATTTAAAGTACTGTAAAAAAATTGGCAGGTTAAAATTCTGTACCAGTGAAAAGATCTTTCTTTAACAGAGGAAAAATTAAGGCTTTTTGAGAAATACGATAGCTGGAAAAATCCTCCACTGGCAGAATATCTCTAAAAGAATATTAATGTAAAACAATTATCCCAAGTGAAAATACAGAACTATACTAAGTAGCTAAAGGGACTGAAGGCAATTATTATATAGGCATATTCTATAGGGAAATACGCTACAGAAGTTGTATACATGTCTTCCAATCTACAAGATGGGTCATTTAAGAAATGGTTGATATGGTAACTGTAACTTTTTTACTGACACTGTACGTATAATACACATAATATGTCTTGTAGGAAGATTGATAACTTGCTCGTAGTGGAGGTTACTGTTGCTAGTCTGGCAAGAGAATACTAGAAAACCTGAAAGCACTTTATTAATTGTATAGTTGAAACGATAATAAGCCAAAAGCGACAAAATTACAAGAAATCTAAAATTAGTTGTGTGTTAAGTGAATATTAAAAGTATTATAAATAATTAGAATGTTGTAACTACATCTAGAAACTTAAACATTGTGTAAAAATGCATTGACAAAAACAAAATTAGCTTTATTATGTACAAGGCTTTAAAAATATCTTGATGAAATATAAAGAATTCAGATTTTACAAACCGCATTTTTACATCAGTAATCTAGACTATTTTTTTGAAATTCATTTCAAATCATTCCCAAAAGTCTTTGAAGAAATCATGGCTTACAAAAGACATGACAAAAGTAACTACATAATACTCAGATCTGACTGACAAATTGCAACATAAGAAAATGTGTGGTGTGTCAAGTAAACAGTATTTCAAAAATTTTTTCTTAACCTAAAATGCAGCAACACTTTTGAATTTTTTCATCATGTGAATTAGAGTTAATCTAAGATAGATTTTCTCAATTTAAAATATACATCTGAAGTGTCTGCATCCTAATTTCATTATACTTTCTCAAATTGCTACAGTTCTTGTACTAAACTTTACCACATTTAAATGGTAAATTAATACTCCTGTTTCTTTATACTTTCGTAGCAATACTGCATATTTTTATATTTTACAAGTTCTAACAATATAACATTTGAAAAGTTATAACTTTTTTTAGTTTGTATTCCCGCATTTATCTAGTGTGTGGAAACTTCATATGTGGAAAACAACTCATGACTATGAATTTGCTACTTATGGATATTATCAATATGTCCATTTATTCTAGTACTTTGATTTGTGAAATACAGAATTTCTTGAAATATTATATATAAATTTATTTTGTTTGTTTTATTGTTCTTTATCGATACTGTCATCTATAGCATTAATCAAGTTTATTGATTTTTATATATTGTGCTTTCCATTCTCAATACTAGAAAGAAATGCAATTGCATTCTCTGTTTTAAAATTCATTTGTCAATCTTTAGAGACTTAATTTTGTCAAATTAGTTGTTATTATGAAATGAACTAGAAATACTTATTTTACCCATATGGATAGCTACGTTACTAATCTAAACTTTCCTTCTTGATGCTGTATTTCCTTTTAGTCATATGCTATAAGGAAAAGAAAAAAAATCAGCTCATTCACTCTAAGTAATCTTAGCATAAGTCATTATGGGCTAGGGATATAGTTCAATAATGCAGGGCCTTCCTGGCAAGCATGAAGTCCTGAGTTTGAATACCAATACCAAAAAAACAAAACAAAACCAAAAAAAACCTAACTCATTATTTTTCCCAAATAATCAGAGAGTAAAATTCAATTTTAGTCAAAATTCATATTAGAGTTTTACCAAACTCATCCAATTAATATTAAAATTTATAAGTTGAAGTGAAGGTAAATGAAAACAGACCACTGTGGAGAAGAATGACAAGGAAAGGACTCATCATCCAAACAGTTACTTAATATAATCTATAGTAAATACAATAGTGTGCTTTTTACCATGTGTATTAATTACATTCTTGTTTCTGGGGCAGAATGCATGATATCCATATTGTAAAGAGGAAAAGATTAATTTAGCTCATTTTTCACAGAATACAGTCCAAGGTCACCCACCTCTAAGGCAGAAACATCACGGAAGCCAGGAAGCAGAGCAAGGGATCAGGGCCAGAAAGGAAAGGATGGAGGGCCAGACACAGACCTCCATGACATTACTCACCTGGTCACTGAGAAGTGCGCTTCGATAATCTCTGGGTGTATCTCAAAGTCAATCAGGTTGACACTCTACTTCAACCACCACAGTCTTTCAATCCCATTATTTATCAGAAGAAATAGTGAACTGAACCAAAAATAGAACCTAATAGAGTGATACTAGAATTCTCTTATTTTTCTAAGGTTATGACACCTGACATTATCCCATCTGAAGATGCATGGTATAAATAAGAATCCTCCCCAAGGATCAGTCGTGAGAACACTATTTTCTCAACACAGTAGTTTAAAAAACTATTTTCACTTATAACTCAAAGAAAATGAAATTTCTCTTACATCTTCTAGTAGAAAAAAATTATTTCTGTGAAAAATTGAAATCTGAAGCCTGTGCAATTTCATTTATACTGTTTTCAAATTTGCAAATTAATTTGAATCATATTTAAATATATGGTCACCGGTGGAACAAATGTAAAAGATAGGACCATCCAAAGTGTGGTGTTTACTTCCAAAATAGAAGCAAGACATAAAATGAAAATGTTAGAAAATAACCTAACCTCTGTTTAGAAATAAATGTATGTATAAATAAATATATAAAACCACACACAAAAGTTAAATACATGTGCATATTATATCAAACTCACATACTGATGCATAGAATGACTTTGCATGCCAGATAAACATGCATTATAAAAACTTCAGAGATATGCAGAACTTCCACATATGGTAGGAGAAATAATATTGGGTGCACAATTACTCTTTCATGTAACTCTATTATTCAAATTGATTTAAGATTGTATAAGTAAGTAGTGGCAGCTCCATGCTAATTGCAACGTGACAGAAAGTGACCTTAGAAATAGTTTTGCTGTGTATAATTTATTAGCTTTTCTTTCTGGTAAAGTGTTAAGTCTACAAGTTTAAAATGAGTTATTTCTGTCTTTTGTGAAAGTAGTAATTACAAACATGTTAACGTCAGGTCTTATACCACGTACTGAGCCAGGTGAAGTGTATGCAATATGCCTTCCCAATGTCACTGAATTTTAGTGTCAAACTCACAAAGACTGTGGCACCACCTCGGAATTGTAGGCACTTAAGGTTCCATCTCACGAAAATAATATCAGAAGGAAAGTTTATTTTTTAAATTATGCCAAACCATATGTTACTTTCTTCATTTTTGGAAATAGAACAGATTTCTTCTTGTCTTGTTTAGTCTTTTCTGTTACCAGACACATCATTTGCTTGGTCATTCAGGAATATGCTCAAGTATGGTATTCCTGGGTCATATGATACTTTTGTATTTGGTTTTGAGGAATCTCCATACCAATTTCTATAGTTGTTGTACTAGATTACATCCCACCAACATTATTTGGGCGTTCCTATTGCCCCAAATCCTGGCAAGCATTCATTGTTTTTTGTATGCTTGATGTCGCTAGTCCTGACTGGGGTATGATGGAGTCTTTACATAGTATTAATTTTCATTAGTCTGCTAGGGATGTTGATCTATTTTACCATATTTTTGTCCATTTAAACTTCTTTGAGAAGTACATATAGTCCATTTGCTCATTTTCTTATTAGGTTCATTTTTAAACTTTTTAGATTTATGTATCCTAGATATTAGTCTGCTATTGGAAGATTAATTAACCAAAATTTCCATCCATTCAGTGGGTTATTTTTATTCTCTTGTTTCCTTTCCATGCAGAAACTAAATGTCAAATAGCAAATCTCAACAAATTATCCTGCTGTAAAACTTGATAATTTTCAGTACTTTTTTTCACATCAAAGAGTCATTATGTATATTTAAGTTTTTAGTCAACATGCTTTTAGAAAAGTGTGTTCTGAATCCTATTAGTAACAAAACATTTAACAGCTGTTTGAGATCATGAGGACCTTCTTATGCCCTGTTCTTGCTGCAGAGTGTGTTTTACATATTTTAGACTAAATTGATAATAATGATTTTGAGAAATATGATACAATGTCTGTCACATCCAAACACTTGAGCACTGAAAAAGTATCTGAAGGCTACAAGTGAAACTTAAGATTGTCTGGTGTAAGAACACAAAGCCAAATTGGTAATCCTCAAACTTATTAATGTTTGACTACTGTTATTGTAAACTCTAGTTGACTGCCAGAAAGGCAATCAGATCAGTAGGTATATTCCAACACACTACAATCCCTGTTCTGCCTTCTGAAAGTGTTTATTAAAACATAACCTAGGTCTTAATATTGTTCTTGTTCAAAGTAATTCATAGCTGGATAAGACAAAATTCAAGCATGTATAAGTTAGGAATTCACCTATTTTTATGATGTTTCGTCAAATCATACATATTAAGATGGCTTTTGTTCTAGTAAATAATCTTTCACATGTAATGAAGCTCACACTTGAAAAGAGAACCAAGGAAATATGGAAATTCACTTAATATATCACAAACAGATGTCTGCAATATTTGTCGTTGCGCTTGATAAAATGAGAATTGGGAATTGTCACTACTGATTGACAGTCTTGCTATCTAACTCCTAACAGGCTACAACAATGTTAAATATTTCAAACTTTTTATACAACTGTGGAGGATAGCATAAAAAATTGTTGCTTTAAATAAGTGCCCTCAGACAGACAAAAGTCTGGCACTAATTTTAAATCCAATACTTTGAGGTTATGATAAGAGCTATAGCAAATATAAACTTTATATAATTTTTTAGTTTAGGACTTCTTGTGCTGTATTCTGCAAATTCTTCCAATTTAATAATACAAATGCCCATAATATGAAATAAATATATCCAAAGGTAAAAATCTGAGTCAACTTGTTCTTCTCCACAATATTATTTACATTAAATTGTTAAGATAATACACAAATATAAACTAAGAAAAAGTTAATGAAATGTCTTCAAATTCAATAATTATCAGCTATGAATACTAAATATCAACAGTTTACAGCACTTAGAATAAGCAGATGCACATGTTAATGTCCTCCAATACTCTGCACCGTGTGCTCCTCTTTTGGACATCTCTGACCTCTTATTATTTAGTCAGAACTCTGTAAGTTTCTGAATACTTTTTTAAGTGTATTCTAACATTGTCTTCCTCACACAGCACTTATTTTCTGAACTATGATTTATTTTTTATTTACATATTAACTTGTAGATACACATGAATAAAATGTCATGATTAATTATAAAGCTGCCAGATTTAGCAAATCAATATTTAAGGTCTTTAGCTAAAGTAGCATTTCAATAAACAACAAATAACTTTTCAAAATGGTCTGCTTTTGGTTGGAAAATAAAGCACGTGCAAATAACCAAAACAGGTAGAAAATTTATACCCAAACTCTGGATACTTACATGTTTCATCTTGGGTATTCATTCTTCAACAACCATGTGTTAAATGTGGGCAAATCTGTAATAACTGAATGTTATATGCAGAAGCAAATGACCTTGCACTTTTCAAGAATTAAAGATAAAAACATTAGAATAGAAATTTAGATCATTTCTCAGGTGCTCAAAGTAGAAATTAATCAGATACAAATAATGACTTCCAATTCTTTAGCACACGACAGAACATAAACTCACACACAAACACACACACACACACACACACACACACTCTCAAATGACCCATCAAAAAGAAGTGTAGGATAGGAAATGTGATAACAATAACTGACACAACTTTACAATGTATTATAGGAAAACGGAAGATGAAGAAGAAGTTGGAAGGATCAGTGAAATAGTTGAAAAATGCCAGAAAAACAGTAAAGTTTTGCATGTCAGAAGGCATCAGGTAAATTCAAGAAGAGATTTCAAACCAAAACCAAAACTATACATACTGTATGTTCATATTTTATCTTCTTTCATTTTTGTCTCTGTCAATTATCTTTCATGTGTCCTTTTTTATTGTACCTAGCACAGCTTTTATATTGGCACAAAAAAAAAATCAATACACTAACACAAAGAAATAAATAAAAATGTGATGTTTTAGTGTTATGTAAAAGAAATTTTGTCAAAAGTTGCTGTAACATTGGTGGAGACAGTTTCTTTCATAGTGCTGCCTAATTTAGCTACTTTAAATACACATTCCTAATGAGAATTGAATTTTGTATTTGACCCTGAAGCACAAGGTTGAATCAAACCATCTCAAGAGTACTCTATTTCTTTTCATTCTCCACCCCTTGTTTACTTTGGACTTCTCACAATGTGGAAATACATTACTTACTTAATTGTTAACATCTCTGTCCTTATATTAAAAGCTCAGTGAAGGGAACAACTTTATTTTTCTGTATTCTCAAGCTTAAGACAGTGCCTCACTCATTAGAAGTGCTTAAACATATTACTGTTTAAATTAATTACTAAATAAACCCTTGACATTTATAATATGAGTCACATAGACAAACTAGCATGATACTACTAAAAAAATCTCACTCTATTGATGTCAAATATTATCAAAGTAGCTCTGGGGAGGTGATTTGATGATGGGGCTGCTACACTCAGTGGATTAGCCCACTAATGAGTTCAGCTGCTGAGTGTGCCCACAAGAGGTGGAATGTGGTTGGATGGCATCACTTGGGGTGTGATATGAAAAAGTACAGCTTCCTCTGAGGCTCCTCTCTTCTCTGCTTCTGATCCCCATGACAGCTGTCTGTTGCCCAGGCCCTTTCGCATGCTGTCTCTGCCTGGAAGCCACTCGACCAGGCACTATAGCTGAATGAAAATAAACTTCTCTTGCTTTAAACTGTGGTGTTGGTTATTTTGTCCCAGGAATCAGAAAAGAAACTAAGAAAACATTTCTGATAGGAATATGTTTATTCTCATTATACTATTTTATAGAATATTATTACTTTACTTCCTTTTAAATATTTTAAATATTATTTTATTTCCTTTTTAAGACAAAGAAAGTTATATTTTCAGATATTTAGAGTTATATGTTCTTATTAAGCTTTTCCCTTAGATTAGTGTGATGAATAACAGGTTTCACATAAAAAATAGCTTTTCTCCCAAGCCTGTAATTTTTCTCAAGTAATGACTTAAAAATTAAATGACTATCACTTAGTTGAACCTGACACTAGGCAGTAATAACTTCTGCTGAAGTATAACAATATAACTAAACTCAACAAATAAATGATGCATAAAAATCAACATTTTGTTTTCAAAATATATTTATGGCACTTTTATATGTGAAAGAAAAAGTTACAATAGAAATGTTACATATGTTGAAATAAATGGTAAAATTAATTATTGAAATTAATATAGTTTCAAGTTGTTAGCCTAAATTATATAAAATTTCTTTTCTTAAATATCAGAATAATTGAATACTAGTACTCTAATAGTGTTCCACCTTAAAACTTCTAATAGTATCATTTCAAAAAATTTCCATTTGGGTAGAAGCAGCAAAGAAGGAAAAACCTACACGTCGCAATGGTATATCGACTTCCCTAGTTCTTGGCCACCTCCATTAGTGCTTATGTTATTTATCTTGTCATTATATTTCATAATTTTCATGTAGGTTGCATATATGCCTCTGTGTTTATTAAACTTTTCATGCTATTTTAAAATAATTTTCTCATTCAGGGTGCCAGCAGAAAAGGATAAAACCCTTAAATTAGTATACACTGAGGGACAATTAATAAAGTGATACCTATGAGATTTGGACAATTACAACCCTAACAGATAATGTAATTATCCAAATATAGATAGTTAACATTCTAGAGACCTCAAGGAGTAATGAGAGCAATTATTACCACATGCAGGACACAGAAAGGACTCTGAATACATTCATTTATTTGTAGATTATTGCCTGACAAGAAACTAGAAATCCATTAAAAGGTACAACTGGCTTGCAATAATCCCATAAGGAGAAAGTCAAAAACATTTTGGCTGCACACTCCATCCCTTCTCTTGAAGAACTGGATTAACAAGATTCACAGGGGAGAACAGGGATACAGATTCCCTGTCCTTTAGGCGGCAAAGCTTAACTGCATAGAAAGCAAATCGGAGAGCAGTAGAGTGCGTGCCTGCGGGGCAAGTAGAAGATGTTCATCACAATGTCTGGCAATTTGTCATAGTTAAACCTCACTGAATAATTGTTGATATTCAGAACGTCTTCAAAACTCATTTTGCCTCTTCAGAATGTAATTGTATTGCAAAATTGCCATAATTCAACACCATATGGGTGTTAGCCCATTTTCCAAAAAATATAGAAAGTGTTTAGGAATACAAACTAAACTTTGGAACTGTTTCTGCTTTCAAGCTTTTTTAATTTTGTCATTGAAGTTTCTGTCTTCAAAATTTAGACAACAAAATACATGAAAATGAACAAATGAGATTAAAACTACTCAATTTATTTAAAAAGGAAGTCATTTTTTTCCAAAAGGGAAATGTTCAGTTCATTCTTGAGGTAAATTTAAATTTTCCTTGCCTCACAGCAGTCTAGAAAAATTAGCCATCTCATTTATCTTCATAAAGACTAAATAGTTTCATACTGTGACCACTCTTCACACAGCCAATTAAGCAGTGTTCTTCAGAAATGTACCATTGTCAATGGACATCTTTAAAGTGACATTAAAATTAACATATTCTTTTGATGAACATTCACAATGGCAACTTTTATGTGTGGTTTGAACATTTTTCAACTTTTAGCTTCTCTTTTCATAAAATCTGTAATAAGAAAGTAAATGTAGAATTAATAAAGATAAGATAGTTATGCTAAATGAAAGAGTTTTTGATGTTATTGTTGTAATTTTCCCTTACAGAGTCCTTATTGACTTTAGGAAGTTGTTTAATTTTTCTGGTGTTCTGTTCATATTCAAATGGAGGAATGTAAAATAAAATTTCTTTAAAAACCAGCACGATAAAGTTTTCCTAATGTACAAGCAGAGAATGTGTTTAACTGTGCTTAGGCTATATTAGTTCTCTTTTAGTTTTATTTTCTTTCCATTTTTTTTGAAAACTAATTTTCACTTTTAATTATCTTGATCAACATTTTAAAAAACACAACTATGTAACTATTAAGGTTATCATCTGATCAACAGAATGTATATCTTACTAACATTCAAATACATGAATTTTTGAGCCACTCAAATATGATATCAAATTGTTAATATGATTATGTATACATAATATGGCTTCCATGTTCCATAGATTTATTATATGTGTATATGTTCAGCAAAGTAAAATCTTTGGTTGAAAAATTCTATTTACTATTTGAATTATTGGAAAATTCATGGTTTAAAGGTACGGACTCTCTCAAAATACAAGCACAGTTAAAACTCCAGCGGATCTCGTAGTGGTAGAACATGGCTCTAATTTCATCTACTCAGGAGGCTGAATCAGGAGTACAGCAAGTTCAAGTTCAACTTGGGCAACATAGTAAGTATCAGAATAAACAAAGAAAAAGAGCTGGGTATGTACCTCAACAAGCCATGAATTGAATCCTCAGTACTCAAAAAAGAAAATGCAGCAGATTTTTTTTATGTACAGGCAAGTTGTTTTTTAATATTATAGGAAAAGGCAAAGAAAGTGGAATAACCATTAACAATTTCCAAAAAAAGAGAACCTTATTAAAATCAGCGTGCAATTTTAAATCACTCACTTGTGATGATACAGACACAAACCTCAATAAGGACAGAATAGATAATTCAGAAACAAATCTAAACAGGTGAATTAAACTTTGCACACGAATATAGAACTTCGAACATAAACCTTATACTTTGTAAAACTAAATTAAAATTGATTATTTCTAAATGTAAAATGTGTACTAACTACAAATATTTTATAAGAAAATATTTTTTAAAAACATGACCTGGACATAGGTAGAGAGTTGTAATACATGCCACAAAACACACATTTGATTAATTTGTTTCAAATCTACATTAAAATTAAAAACATTGTCTCTCTGAAAATATTGTTAAGAGGATTCAAAGGTAAGCCACAGGATGGTAAAAAATACATGCAAAGCACTTATTTGACAAACAGATTTTATGAAGACTGAATAAAAACTTCAATACCAATAATAAGAATAAACAACATCATATAAAAATTGGCAAAAGACACGAATGGATACTTCACAAAAATGATGTTTAAATGAAAAGAACACACAAAAATATATTGAAGTTATTGACATTTAAGAAAACAAAAATTAAAAACTACTATGAACTATTGCTACATATCAATTGGAAGATGGAAAAGAATTTCCTTGTCTAAGTGCTGAAAAAATGTGGAGCAACAGAAACTGCCATATCTTACTTTTGGGAATTCAAAATGGTATAGCCATTCCATTAAGTACTTATTTGATAAATACTTAGTAAAAGAAACTTATTATATGAACTAGTTGTTTCATTTTTAGGTGTTTGCCTAGGGAATAAAAACATTATATCCTCATAAAAATTAATGCAACTTCATTCATAATTGTTTAAAAGAATAAATAACAAATGTCCTCCGAATGAAAAGCAAATGTTGGAATATCCATGACATTAAATTCCACTCAGACGTAACGACTGAACTACTGATACACGATAAAAACAGATTGAACCTCAGACATGGTATTGAGTGAGTCTTGAAAGGTGACATGCATTATGATTTCATTTTTATGATATTTTCCAAAAGATGAAACTACAGTGTTAGAAAACAGATTACTATTTGTGCAGACATTGGGTAAGGGAACAACGAAGCAGCAAAGATGAGTAAGAGTTTGATTTGGGAGAAAGACACAGTTTGTGTTATGATTGTGGCAACGGTTTCCTAACTTCATACTGTATTACAACTTGAACAATTATATACAATTGTAAATACACATGCATAATCATAACTTTTTATTACTACATGTTTGCAGCACATAATGTTTACATTCCTGTGTGGAATGGTACATGTGTGTAACAATTTAAGTCATTTTTTTCATCCACTTTCCCTTTGGTCCCCTCCCTCCTCTCTCCGTCTCCTGATTCCCATCCTGTTTGAGAAAGATCAATTTCCCTATTTCTTTTCATCTTTTATTTTTCTCTTTCTTTTTGAGTTTTTCATATAAAATAATCCATGCAACACTTAACCTTGTGTGTCTGATTTATTTCATTTAATATTATGGCCTTAAGATGTATCTATTTTCCTACAAATGACTCAAATTTATCATTCTTCACAGCAGAGTAATAGTGCATTGTAGGTAAGTACCACATTTTCTTTATCCATTCATCTGTTAATGGACATATATGCTACTTTCAAGATTTAGCTATTTAAATCACACTGCTATAAGTATGAATATGTATGATTCACTGTAATATGATGTCTTTAACTCTTTTGGCAAGATACCTACTAAGAGAATAGCTGGATCAAATAGAATTTCTCATTTTAGTTTTTTGAAGAATCTTCATAGTAATTTTCACACTGGTTGTACCAGTTTACATTGCCCTTGAACACTGTAAAAGTTTCTTTTTTTTTCTGTCAACCTCATCAGCGTGTATTATCATTAGATTTTGTGATGATGGTCATCCTTTTATGGTAAGATGGAACCTCAGTTATGTGTTATTTTGCGTTTCTTTCATAACCAGTGATGGTGAGTATTTTGTCATCTACTTATTGACTATTTGTACTTCTTCTGTAAACTATTTGTATCATTTGCCCATTTTTCGATTGTGTCTTTTATTTTAGAGGGTCTAGTTTTTTTAGTTCTTTTATATATTTTACATATTATTGATAAATTAGCTATTTCTCTCTCTGAGGTGTAGCTAGCAAAAATTTCTACCCATTCTGCAGGTTCTTTTCTCATTGTTGGTTGTTTCTTTTGCTGTGCAGAAGATTATTACCTTGATATGATCCCATTTGTTGATTCTCAATATTATTTCCTGCATAACTGGTGTCCTGTTCAGAAAGTCCTTCGTATGGCTATTGACTTCAACAATTTTATCTATTTTGTCTTCCAGCAGGTATATATAAATTTAAAAAAAACTTTAAAAACTAGTGATGGTTAAAAAAAATCTTGGATCATTTAATGCTAAAGTAAATCACTCTATACTCCTTCATGGCAATAGAAAAGATACTATAAAATTAACACTTTTTAATGCTGTAAACCTGAAAGATTTGGTTATAAATTATCTTCAGTCTTGACCATTTGAGATTTAAAATTTATAGAAATATAAAAATAATTAAAATTTAGATCTTAGAATATCAGATTAGTTAAACCAAATCGCAGTTATACAAATGAATTCCTCTGTTAATATTAGGTAAATTTTAAAGCTAGCAAATTTAAAATAATAATACATGTTATAATATTTAAATGTTTCCAAAAATTAAAATGATTTATCTCATTATTTGTTGATGTAATTTTAACATGATATACCCCCAAAGAATATAAAATCCCACCATTACATTAACAGAGGTCCTTTTCCTTTGGGAGTTGGGAGAAGGCTGGGGTAGTAAATAAATCATCAACCTCTGGCTTATGGAAGTTTGCTATATAATTTTAAAATGCTTTGAAGTTTCTCCTTGAGAACTATGAGAACTTTATACTCAGCAAATGCTTGGTAGCTATTTAAAATACAACAATAATCGAGCCTTGTATAGCTTTATATTAATTAAAAATATTTTACTTTGATCTTTATTCATTTTGTACTTGAAAATTATACTTATAATTAAATTTAATTACTATGTATTTTAGAGAATCAATTGATTTTTAAGCAATGTTCTTTTGTAGTTGATTTCTAAGAAACAAAAATTCATTACACACTATATAAGGAAATCACTTTCTAGAATGTGGGCACATTGAAACTGCATTTGCACAGATAAGTGCATTTTGAATTGCTTGTTTGATAGCATTATTTTACAGTGACAATTTTACACATTATGTATCACATGTAATTTGAAATTTGGTATATTATGCAATAGCTAAGCAAAGCTAACTAACATCAGCATATAACTTTAAATGTTGTTAACCAAAAATCAACCAGCTAAAAAAAATTATCATATTTGGAAAATATGAAAAACTTTTACCATTTTACTTTTACTTAACATTTTGCATTCCTTTTAATAATATGAAAGTAATTCCAGAAAATATTTGTATATTTCCCAATTTATATGCTACATTCAGACTTTAAAATTACCCTGTTCAAGGATAACTACAAATTGAAAGCAGTTTATGTTTGTTTGAAATTTCATAATAGTTGACCAGAAGACAAGAGACAACCATGTGTGGTTCCATATGTAGCCGGCCCTCTGTATCTGCAAGTTCCATGTCCACATATTCAACCAACCAGAGATGAAGAGTATTCATAAAAATCATTGTCCCTGTACTTAACATGTTTATACTTAATTTTCCTTGCCATTATGCTGTATTCAGTACAATATAACAATGATTTACCTTGTAATAGGCATCCTATGTAATTTAGAGATGATCTAAACTATTTGGGTAGATGTGCATAGGTTATATGCAAACATGTTACACAAGGGACTTGAACCAACCCCTAAATCTACTGAGGGATGATGGTATAGAAAGAGAAACCATCATTATAACCTAGTCTATTTTCCCAGACAGGTTGTCCCCATCTGGAGAAGTGCTCCCTAGAGATTGGATCTCCAGGATTCATTTCACTGTGCTCAGCCATGCAGGCACTCAAATGCGACAACAGCCATGGTCCAAAGAGCTGACAGCAGATCTTGGCCTCATCTATGTGAATTTGGTTTTACCGGCAGGCAGAATGAATGGGAAGCTTCTGCCAATACTTCAAAGAAGGCCTCAAAGGTCAGGCAAGGAAATGAAGAAACACTTGACATCATAAGGTGCAAAGATATCAGGAGCAGGACTCAAAAAACACCAGAAATAATAATAAGATTTCACAAATGGGATTACAGCAATTTAAAATGCTTCTGCACTCCAAAGTAAACAATTGAGAATGAAGAGACAGTCCACAGAATGGGAGAAAATATTTGGAAGCTATGGTTCTGATAGAGTATTCCTATTCAGAATATATTTAAATTTTGTCTATACTAAAATGCTACTTCAGAATAGTGGAAAAAGCTGAAGACTATTGAGGTTAGTAACAAATTTTTAGGAAACTATACAGTAGTTTTTTTGTATTTTTAGTTTTAATTTTTTGAGACAGTCTCACTCTATAATTCAAGCTGGATCATGAACTCACCGTGTATCCCAGGCAGGCTTGAACTCACAGCAATCCTCCTGTTTCAACCTCCCAACTACTGAAACTAGGCATGCGCCACCACACCTAGCTATATGGTGGTATCTTAGCAGAGATATAGATGCAATTCTACTCTTAACCATATTAAACTTGTTGATGAATACTTACCAAAATAAAATACTTAAATATTTAAATGTATATGCTAAACAATCATTTAATAAGTTCAACATTTGATGTAAAATACAAGTAATGGACACTTTATAATATAATTGTCATTGTGTAGGTGAATATTGAGGTAAGGACAAGGTGCTTGGGATAAGGGGGAAAAGATGAGAGAGATATGGGTGCTGTGTATCTAATTTGGCTTATGTGTCCACAAAGCTATTGTCCTGAGAGATAGAGTCTGATGATGTTTATTGTCCCTTATAGTGAATGATATGTTTTGGAAGTTGTGTTGTCTCTAGCAGTTTGAGAATGAGAGGTGCATTAGTGACAGGGGTCCCTTGATTATAAATTAGATATCTTTTTGTCAAATGTTATTAGAGTAAAGGATGTCTCAAAAATATTCTTTTTTTTTTTTAATTTTTTTTTCTTTTTTTTTTGCGGCACCAGGGATTGAACTCATGACCTTGCACTTGCCAGGCAGGTGCTTAGGTCACTGAGCTAGACTCCTGGTGCTTCAAAAAAAATTCTTTTATAAATTGTAAAACTTTATTATGATGTTCAGGATTAACTTTTCATAGTTAAATCAAATAATGATATAAAGTTTTTTTTACAATTTTAAAGTGTTTTCATCACCACCATGAAATTGCCTTCTCAAAGCCTTGTGTTTCTAATCAATCTCTCTCTTTTCTGTAACTCCAATCATTGATGTGCATTGAAAATTATGTACAGTATTTAGCACAGTAAATTTTAAAATACTATTGTCCATTTCTATAAATCATTGAGAAACAGCCACAGACTAAGCATATTAATTTTAAACTTTACACATTGATCTTCAATTCTCTAAAACACCTTTTCTTCTCTCCATCTCAGTGATTCATTTCTATAATGTAGATTCCATACTTAACTTCTGTTCTTTTTATTATAATGTTTATTGCCTCAAATTTTGCTGGGAATAATTTTTGGCTAAGAATATGTATTGGGAAAAACTAGTAAAAAACTAATTAGGAAAAACTAATACATATTCTTTATATGTAAGACCAGATATAAAATCCTAACAGTTTTCAATCCAATACAGACACTAAATTTTAAATTTCATTTCAAAGTACTAGGCAGCAGACACCAAGCTTGATTTTATTTATTCTTTTGCTTTTGTAAAATGAAATATCACTAAATGATTGATTGTAATATTTTCTTGGACAAGCTAATAATCTGCTAGCTAATGCATAGTTTTAGATGGAACATTCTCTATGCTATCACATGATATTGCAAATCTCTGAAGCCCTTTATACTTGATATCTGGGGGTTATTTGGCTACAACTTCTAGTCCCATTGATTTTGAGAGTTGTTTTTTCTGGCTAGATAGATATCCTTTTCCTGGAGGCAATACCATAGTAAAATTCTATTTTTTAGATCAGGGTAAAGAGTAGATAAGCACATTTTGCAGTTTCTAAATAAGCTGTCAAATTCAATATTATAAACTTATTTTGATGATTTTGACTTATCTTGGAAGTACTCACCATACTTTCCACAAATGGTCCTAATGTATGTCCCCTATGAATATTAAGATGCCAAGAGCTTTGAGTGTTTTCAGTTACAGTGCTTATTTTTTGACATAAATTTTCTTTAGTAATCGTATGGAAAATAATTATTGTATGTGGTGTTCAAACACATCTGGAGACTTGAAACTGAGTTTTACAGATGACTACCTAAAGGAAATAGTGGTGTTAACAAAACAATCTAAAGGTCATATACAATTTCCAAAATGCTTTCACATTTACTAATGAACTTTTAAAATCTTGAAATAAAACTTTTGTATTTCACATGTCAAATGGAAATTATGTTTTTCATTTGCAGTTTTCCAATTTTTTTTTTTTACTTAATGAAGTTTATTTTAACAAGGCCAACTAGACTTGTGTTATATTAGTTAACATTTGCCCCTGAGGAAAAGTGGCGTTTTTAAGCATACTCACTATTTTAACTGAAAGAAAATCTAAAAACTGCTTATTGTCGAGTGTAAGTTTTTCTTTGTTCTGATTCCCTCTCATCTTGTCCTCTGGTTACTAATTCACACAACACTGTCTCCTGACGCACTGTCAGTTTCACACCAAGGGTGGAAGACTATCTGTTAGGGTATTCTGGTGCAAATGAGAAGCAAAAGGTATCAAAAGGAGAAATTTATTGGGGACTGAGGGTGCGGAGAGGAATGCCCAACTGGTGTGGTTGAGTTGATTCCTTTACCGGATGTGGAGGAGGCAGGGGGTTATATGACCTCTGAATGGAGGCATGGTTTGGGGCAGGCATTGATGACACATGAGAAACTGATTGGAATACTTTGGTATGCTGGGGAAAGGAAAGAGAAAGTTGTAATCAAAGCTGAAGAGGAGGGAGAAGGTAGTGGTCAGGGTAGACCACTGCCATAATGTCCAATAATTTATACTAGGACAGAAACCTCTAATTTTCATCTTTATGTTGTTAGAAATGGGCAACATCTCTCTTTGACTATTTTTTGCTGGATGGGGACATCATGTTGGGGGTCAGGAGGATTAATAGGAGGATGGTTGATGCCCATGTAGAAGCTGGTACTAGGTGTTTCAGCCAGGACAAGGTGTTTATCATTGGTGAATGTTTGCATCCTAGATTGGAGAAAAAGAAAAAGGCAAGGTGCTATGAGGAGGCAGGTCACTATCATAATTAAAAGACCTGGTAGAGGCAGAAGAAAGGTGCCCATGATTTGAATGTGTCATTCCACCAGGATCATGGTGAGGAAGAATATCCATAGCTTAACTGACAGATTTGTAAATTACTACCTTTGGTTAGGTTTTCCCTTATTCCAGGTTTGGGCATAAGATCTAAGGCAACAGTAGGGAATCTAAAAAATGAGTGTGAAATTGGGAGGGGTGAAGTTATGGGAGGCAATTATTCCCCCATCTGAAAGGGTAAAGATAAAAGTGTGGGTAGGACTTGTTTTTAGTCTAGGGGTTGAGCTGGAGAGAATGGGAAGCATGAGAAATATAAGGCCTGACAGTTGAATCATGTTTGGGAAATTATAGGCTAGGGGTGGGGAGGGCTGTGGCTATGTCACTGTAAGTGAGATGAGAGCCCAGACACAGAGGGGTCTCATGTTTAGCTAAATAGTTTAGGGTGGAGAGAACTAAGATAGTTGTTATGTAGAACAGTATTAAAGCAATTTTATGCATAATGTAGGAGTCTTTAGGTAAGACTATCTAGAATCTTGCAGTAAAAAATATAACTAATAGAATCTAAAGGATCAGGAACCAGATAGGATAACAAGACTGAGTTAATCTGAAAGTTGTGGCCATGGGCCCTTGGTCAGGCAGAGATGAGTAGGAGATATGAGATGTGATGACCACTTAGGATATTTAGAGTCGAGGAAGTTAGGGTCAGGAGGGCACTATTTAGCCTAGTGACTGGAGCCAGGATGGCTGTCTAGCAACCTTCACTGCTGTTGGGGTTGCGAGGTAGACCAGGTAGGGGCCACTCCACTTTGGTTGTAGTCTTGTGGACGTAGAGGATTTAAGATAAATTAGGTCTCTTGGGGATATAGGAGGATCTGGTTTGGTCCCATCAGAGGGTTGGTGAAGACAGAGATCAACATGTTGTCATAACAAGTGTCAGAGGAAGGAGAGGATTGGGATGTAGCCAGCAAAAGGAGGAAGACTTTGAGAGGTAGGAAAATTGTGGAGTAGGAATGGTTGGCCATACATGAGTTTAAAAGGACTTAGAAAGGTAGGAGCCTGGGAAAGTGCTCTGAGCTTGGCTAAAGAAATGAGGACTAGTCCTGAAACCTTGAGGGAGCACTGTTCAGGTAAGTTGTTGAGACCTGAGAGGGTCTGGGTCAGTCCACATAAATGCAAAGAAATCCTGACAATCAGGGTATAGGGAATGGTTAAAAAAAGCATCTTTAAGGACTAGGGCTGTGAAGTGAGGTGTAGAGGGAGGACTATAAGAGAGCATAGTATAAGAGTTTGGCACCACAGGATGAATTGGAGTAACAGCACCACTGATAACCCTAAGGACTGTACTAGACAATAGGGCCCATTAGGCTTGAGTTCCAGGAGAATGAGAGTATTACAGGGTGAATGGGTAGATTTAAGAAAACCACTGTCTAAAAGACACTTGATTAGAGGTTTGAGTCCCCATAGATGTTTGGGAGCTATAGAATATTGAGAAACGCAAGGAAAGAGTGAAGGGTCTCTGAGATGAATTAATACAGGGATAGTATGGGTAGCATGGGTGGGGTTGGAGGTATCTCAGACTATGAGCCTGACAAGGCAAGGAGGGAGAGTAGGGGGTGGGTTTGTGGTGCACTGTGTTGGTGTTTGGAGGACAAGAGCTGTGAGGAGGGAGAAGGTAAAGGAGAAATTAAGTTTTTGGAGAAGATCTCTATCTAAAAGGGGTGTGGGACACGTTGGTATAAATGGAAAGCTATGAGTGAAGAGAGTTTGGAACCTGCATGGAATGGGCCCTGTTTGAAGAGGTTGTGTATGTTGGCCATCAACACCCACTATAGAGACTGAGGACTTAATAAAATAGCCTGAAAACTCAGGAGAAACACTATATGTCGCCCTCATGTCTGTAAGTACAGAAAGTGTCTTACTTGAGACATCTAGTGAGACTCAGGGCTCCAAGAAGGATACCCTAATGGGGGCCATGGATCCTGAGCACCATCAGTCTTCTTCAGCAGCAAGTCCAAGTAGATCAGTCAGTGATGAATCCGATGGCGACAAGATCCCCTGTAAAGGCAAGGAATTAGAGGATGGCTTACCAGCTCTCTGGCAGCTAGGATAGTCACTCTTCCAGTGGCCCTTGAGATTGCAGAGGGGGCAAGGTCCCAGAGGAGGTCATGAATTAGGCCATTCTCTTGCCCAGTGTCTTTTTTGTTACACTAGAAGCATGGTCTGGGAGAGGCTCAGGCAGCTCTGCCTTGTTTTGGTTTACCTGTCTTAGGAGCCCTGAGTGCCACTGCTAAAAGATCAGATTGATATTTAGCAAGTTTCTTTTTTTGTGCCTCTTTTTCTTCCTTTTCAATTTTATCTCTGTTGTTAAAATATGAAAAGCCATATTAAGAAGGTCTCCCTGTTGGGTTTGAGGACCAAGTTTAGCCTTTTGTAGTTTTGCCTGAATGTCAGGCGCAGACTGGGAAATAAAATAAGCATTAATGAGAATTGTCCCTTTATGAGAGTCTGGCTTCATATTAGTCTAACTATCAAAGACTACAACCCCTTTCAGCCTGAAAAATCCAGATAGGTCATTGCCCATTAACCCCTCATGGCAGTTTGGGTTACTTCTTCAGAAGGGGTAATGTTACAGGCAGCTGAGTTAGAAATATTATAGGCAGTCAGACAGGGCCAGGCCCTCAAGGAAGCCGGAACAGCGGACCAGCTGTCTTGTGACCTTGGAGGAGGCAGACACCTCCCTGATGTGGGCCAGATCTCAAGACAAAAGGCAATCCAAATGTAACCACACCCTAAGTATAAACATCAGGGATTGATATTCTAGATAGGTATGGATCACCTTGAGGAAGCCAGGAGCCACCATCCCAACCCCCTACAGGAAGAGTCACTGCTCCATAAGAATGCTCCCTTGCTACGTGACTTGCTTCCCCATTTGTCCCTGATTTGGCCAATTTTACCTGAACAATTAATCTTATTGGTTGACCATAGTTCTGTCCCACATGGTGCCTGTCTACCTTGTGAGTTCCCAGGTTTTTCCCATCTTGGACTCATCTCACTTCGTGGTTTTACTCTGTAAAAATCCCTAGAAAAGATAGTCTTTGGCAACCTGCTCAGGACCCCTTCCGTCTGTCTCTCAGACGGAAGCTTTTCTTTCTCTCAATAAATATATTCTGGCCATTAAAAAAAACTTATTGCTTAGTTCATTACACAGATATTTCTAACTCTCTTCTAAATTCTAGTACTTTAATGATCATATAACTCACTGTTTTTCTTCCAGATTTCTTCATCATCAGCCATCTTCCTAAAATTCAGTTCTATGCAAAGTGTGGTTCAATTTAGTAAAACATTCCTTTTTTCCTTCTCAGACCTGAAAACATAGTTATCCCTAGTCATGTTTTTCTAGTGATTTTTAAACTCAGGTATTATTTAATTTTCTTTTTTAACAAGATTACTAGGAATGCTTCAGATTTAATTTTTCTTAATTATCGGTACTTGAATATTTTTTTCTATTTTCCTTACATTATTGACCTATAAATCTTCACTTTCTATAGCCTTAGTTTTTATTTGAAAAATCTTGTGTTTCAGAAAAATAAATAATGTATGTTATTATTAACACTTACTATGTAAAAGATAATATTCTACAAGACACATTTCATTTTTCCATTAGATATTTAAATGTGCACTGGAAAAACTGGGACTTGGTCAAGGTAGATGCTCTAGTGTTGATATTTGAACCAGGTAATGTATTTTAGAGTTTCAAATCCTAAACTTTATTTTAAGTTGCAAAACTATACACAAACACCCAAGAATCCCACTGAGTTTCCACAAAATGTAACAGTCCATTAAAACTAAAATTTAATGTATTTACTATGGAACTTAGGAAATGTCTTTTCTGTACAAACAAGCCTTCATGTTGCTTCTTTTCTCAATATCTCTTCATTTGCTGAGTTAGAAAGTCTCAAATGTTACTCCTAAAGTTATTCTGGCATGTGACTTTTATTTAAATCCTGTCCCTTATTTATACATACCTATTTTTTTTTCTGGGGTTGGGAGTCTCATGTATGTTAGACAAAAGCTCCACAACCGAGCTACTCCTCCAACCACTAACTCTTTTCTGTCCCTATTTTTACATTATTTTAGTCCACTGGATATGAGGTCTTATATTACATGAATCTTGTACAATATTCCTCAAAAAAACACTATGTCTACAGGATTGAGTGCAATTCTACTTATATCCCTGTGCTTCGGAAGTGTGGATAATGACTGGCCATCAACGCACCTTCAGACCAGTGATAAGTATACACAGCAATTTTAGCTCATTTTCTTGTGTAAAACCTAAGGAATATACTTATATTTGCCTCCCCTCCTCAGATACTATCTTTATAGAAATCAGATAAAACTATATAAAAACTCCAACTTAAAATTTGAAATTGTTAAATATAAAGTATGTAAATATTGTTTAGAAAACACAACTGTGCTACTATTAATGAGTTCTCATGAATCAGAAGGATATTAAAAGACTTATATGGTACTCACATCTGTACTTATCACACCTACTATCAGGGAAACATTCTCATATGTGTATTGGAGTATATTTTTATTATTACTTTGACCTATGAATCTGAATCCATCTTTGTGCTTTTTAGATCAAATTTCAACAGTTTTCCTGTGTGTAGTATCTCATATTCATCCTCCTTAGTCAGATAAAAGGATCTCTTTCTCACTCTTTATTTTTCCTAGTGACTTGCTCTTTTTTTTTCTCTTCCAATTCCAATCTTAAGATAGCCTTCATATTTGAAGAATAATGGTTTGCTAAATTAAAAAATACCATATTGTCATAAGTTTCATAAAACATAGCTTGGTCATTGAAAAACAAAAAGGCTGGCATTTAGTTGTTTGTTGTAAGAGACAACAAACAAATATACCATTAACTCACAGAAAAATATTCCTAAACTCAAAAGAATGAAAGCATCTTTTTATCTCTAATTTCAAATAGTCTGCTATATATATCTCGAAGGCTACTGTGCTGGGCCAATTTTCAAGTTGACACGGGTTTTTAAGAGTGTGTTTCAGGTACTCCAATTATGAATATATTGCATGTTTTCGCCTGCTTTTTACATTTTTTAAAATTTTCTTTTTACTTTCTACCTTTTATTTATTTATCTTTTATTTATCAACTCATGTCAAGTTTCTTTGTGTAATTCTTTTAAAAAATATTTTCAGTCCAAACTTTTATCTCTTGGGAAACTTGTAATTTAATATTCATTACTTACATGATTTTGATCTTTTTCATATGTTTTCAAATTTATTAACTCATAGCACTTTTAACTTGATTTATACATGTATTTTCTGAGTTGTTGAATGTCAGACATGTGACATTTTAAAAATTTCTGTAAATAATTTTTAAAAAATATATAATTGACATTACAGTATATTATAGTAGTTTTTCTCTACCCTTGGTTGCTCCTTAAGGAAAATTTTCTTCCTGAATGAAATGGTTAACCCTTAAGATCATGCAAAAATACAAGAAATTCATTTGTAATAGGTTGGTCCAAAAAGAAATATAGAAGTGATTAAAAAATGATAAACTCATGAAACATACTAGAATTTTGTTATTCTGATTTGTGAATGCTGTGTACATAAACTAAGTGTTTTTGCCTTGTTTTTTATTGATATTAAATGTAAATTAATTTTATATTTATGTGTCATTATTTTTATTTTCTAAACACTGCTCCCCATAAGTGGAATAAAATTACAGGATTATTAGAATTAACAACTATGTTTCTTAGTTCAGTGGAAGTCTTGGACTGGGAGTGGAGCTCAATGGTAGGAACATATTTCTTTAATCAACCGAATCCTTTTAAAAAGTAGAATTTATGTGCTCTCACAAATTGGAAAAAGTATTGTGATTGCATTTGTTTCTGTTAGCTTATTTTCAACTTTTCTCCCTTTATTTCTGTTTACCATTAAACTTTAAGGGGCACCTCCACTTCAGGAAATCCAATTTCCCAAAAGCAAAGTCTTTACCAAATTTCAAATCCAATCTCTTTCTTTTGGTTCCTCTATTGACATCATCAGAATTCTATACATCAGACTTGTTCTAAGTATTTCTTCATATGAAGTGGGATTCTTTTTTTCTGTAGATGATTTAATATGTGTATATCTACAGATTCCAGCACTCCTTCTTCTGGCATGCTTTCTGAAGCATGCTTTGTTATTATTTATATATATTATCAATGCTTAAACATACTAAAAAGTATTTTGGGGGGGGATGGACAGGTACAGATTACTATAGCCCCACTTCTATGGAAGAAAAGATTTTTAAAAAATATTTCTCTGATTTGTAATATAAAATAAAAACTGTAGTGGGAAGTAATTGTGAGACTAGACTAAAAGCTGAAATATAATAATTAGGTAAATGAAAATACCTGTGGACTGGACATAAAGAAATATTTGAAATGAAATAATTTGAATAAAAGATTAAAGATCATTTGATAATTGGGACAACTTGAAGGAATTAATGAAATGATAACATATCATACATTTAGACATGAAATTTTGGTTATTAATCTATCTAGAATATCAGTTAATGGATATTATCTGCCTCAGCATTATCTGTGTACAGAAAGGAAATTAGAAATTTAATGTACACTAAGAAAACACTCATTTTTCTGGTATGTCTTCTGAACATGCTAAAATAATATAATATTGACATTTTAGAGTAACCAATGTGTCAAACAATGATTATTCAAAAGTTTATATTTTTAAATACATGTGAGTAAGGAACAAATCTTGAAGCATTTATTTCATTATGTCTAAATCCAATTATTTTTAAAGGTAAATTGAGATACTAGTAAATAAGTAACTGCTCTGGTCTACACAAGCAACAGGAAATTGTAAAGCCAGCAAACTCAAATTTATAACTTTCATCGTAGGAATCTCTTCACCTAAATTGGAAAAAGTGTTTTGAGAGGTAAATCACAGAACTCTGACATTTTAGTGACTGTCCATATTATTCTTTTCACCCAATCGAGACGTGTCAGAATGGG
The DNA here is from genome assembly GCA_004365215.1 of Cuniculus paca. Classification (NCBI taxonomy): domain Eukaryota; kingdom Metazoa; phylum Chordata; class Mammalia; order Rodentia; family Cuniculidae; genus Cuniculus; species Cuniculus paca. The sequence goes on along the minus strand of RJWT010005246.1, from coordinate 4,383 downwards.
TTACACCACAGGAAATAGATTACTTGATTAGGTTGAGTCAGATCTAGGCAATTCCTGCTTTACAAAAAAAGAAAACACTGTGATTTTCTTAACTTAAGTGGATATTGACTTCTACTATGGTGAAGATAAAGATTTATTATCTCAAATGATAGTCAGCAGACTGGCTGACAACTATTGACTTGGGAGAAATCACAGCAGGCCACTGAACGACCGCTGAACCTTTAGAAACAATTTGTATGTCTAGCACAGCAGGATGAGGTCAATCTTATACCAAAGATGGAGGCACTGCTATAGATGGGCTATTACAATGTGTCTGCATTTATTTAATTTGTGATGTTCCACCATTCTCTCAGTACTTCTAAGACTGAGAACAGATAATTGTAAATTAGGGTCAGAAGCATAATATCTGTGGGGAAACAAAAATCTTAATTTCTTAGTAAAAACAATGCTTAATGCAAGCATTTGAAATGATCTTGCTAAAAACTAATGTCAACTTAATAGTAATAAACTCAAATCCTAAAACTGTGAAATTGTTTATGAATCATTTTGGAATGTTCAATTGCCAACCTGTGGGTACATCATTTCATTCAAATTTTATCACATGAAAGACTCCTAAGATTTGAACAACTGTTCAAAAAGTTATTTTAAAATTGTTCAAACATATACTATAGTATATAATCCTAAGGAGACATCATGTGGTACAAACATTTAGGTATTTTTGTTGTCTGAGATTTTGTGGACAGAAACCTGATGAAGTTTTGAGCAAAAAAAAAAAAAAAAAAAAAAAAAAAAAAAAAAGAAAAAAAGAAACAGACGCAGTGGATCTAGGTTGACTGACAATTTTCAGCCTTCTTTTAACTTTTAGATAGAAATATCACATTCCTACTATAGAAAGAAGGTGAAAAGATAAACTACGCAAATAAGGCAGAAAGTTTTAGATTCTACAATAAAACATATAAACTAAATCAAGCACAAAATTCTGTTAATTAGAATGTGATGAATACAGTAGATATTACTCTGTTTTTCCTAACACCAGGTGTATATATCACTTCTCCAAATTATTCAGTCAGTTACTAATATGCTCCTGTGTGAAGGTACATTTTAGTTGTAATAAACGTTTTAAAGTTCCCAAAAGTTGGTGGTAATATCTAGACAGTAATCTCAGTGGGTTCATTTTAATGAGTTTTACCCCTAAAAAGATTATGCTTTTCCAGGAGAGAGAATACAGGAGAGTGTCCTGGACGACACACCATTAGCACATTCTCCATTTCTGGATTTGAAGATCTAAGTGGCTAACATGATTTATAAGGCAGGCAGCCTCTAGGAACTGAGTCAGTTCTTCCCATCTAGCTACTAAACTCCGCCTTCGAGCTGAATGAGCTCAGAAGGGGATGTTACATCCAGTTGAGAAAGCACACCAGTTAACATCTTGATTCAGGTTTACAAGGCTTGTTCAGAGAACCCAACAATGCCATACCCAGACCTGTGACCCACAGTGATGTAATTTTTTGAATGTCTTTAATCTGTTGATTTTTGTGGATATTTGTTACGCAGTAGTAGAAAACTAACACTGTGGAAAAAGACAGAAATATGACATTAACAATTGTAAAACATACAAATTTCATACTAATAGAAGAATATTATGACTCTATCTTGCACAAATAACAGTATCTTGTTGGAATTAATTGAAATAATGACTAAACATAAGAGCAATGACATTGACCAAAAAAATCCAGAAAAACAGTAATGAGGCAAATTAAAAATAGAAGCAGCAGATATTTTAGTTCTACACCAAGTGAAATTAAAGACAAAACACCACAAAAGATACAATAGTCACTTACTACTAAGCACTGAATCACTGAACACATTATCAGTAAATATATAACATATATATTTATATGCATATACTGTATACTTGTATTCATAATTACCTGCATAAATTATTTGTTTCAAAAACACAGTACACCAAATTTCTTTCAAAAAAGGCAAGGTAGAAATATTGTAAAGCTTTGCAACTCATGCTACAAATACTTAAATCTCCTTTGATAGTACAGAAAGAACCAGAGAATGTACTTGAATAAATGTATTCTACCAAAAAATTATGGATCCTGAGATATAAATCATAAAATATTTTCCTATTACAAGCACCTTTTTATCCTTTTAAAAAAATTCAGGATTTTTAAAAATGTCACCTTACAAAAAATTTAAAAGGACAAAAAAAATTTAGGTGGTTTCCATATTTTAGTCTTGGGACATAGTTTGTAAAATGCTGGATTAAACTTGTCTTCCTCCAGAATCAAATTATCAAACACATGAGAAATGTCTTCCTTCAAATTCAAAGTTAAATTTCTTTTTATAGCATATTATCAACAAAATAAATTCTTGCAGATAGAGATGCCATGAATACATGGCATATATTTATGTATTATATATGAATATATGTACAGTGTTCATTTACAGTTCTGATATTCAGTTAAATTTTACCAGTTGTCGTTCAATAATGGTTCAACTTTCTGTTGCCATGAAGTTCAAATTTCCCTGCTCCTACTTCAAACTATAAAATATGAATAACAAAATTTAATCTTAAACAATGAACAATCACCTTCAGCAGTTGGCCACTATGTATTTGTTATCCTTTCATAAACAGACAGAAAAACATATAGTTTTGTTGCATCCTTTACTTCTAGTAACACATATATGAAATATTTTATAAAGCTAAATCAAAAGAGAAGGTTGACCTATAAATTTAAAATACAGTAAGTAGATGAAAATTCACAGTATTAGGGAAGATATCTGAATCAAATATAAAATGATATGATCAATAGCTGGTCATGGATATGTTGATATTACCATTGCTTAACAGACTAGATAGATACACAGATGAAGGAGTTCAGTGTAGACTAGAATCATACAGATGAGGCAATGAAAATAATGAAATGTTCCAGAGAAACTTATACTGGCAAAAATATTTTAACTAAACAATTTTGAAGATATGTTATGCCATTGAAAGTGCAACAGGGGAAATGTTGAAAGCAGATCTAAACTTACAAAGGAATATGACAGTCGGTCACAGCATGGAAAGATACTCAATGTTATACTCAATGAAAGGAAGTCCAGCATTCTAAAACTACCTCTTATATAAGTTTTTTTAATATGGAAATTAAATACTTAATTCTCAATTATAATATTTATAGAATTCTATAGTAAATGAATGCTAATTGTATTAGTTTGCTTTCCCCTATGTAACTGACAGTTTTTAATGTTTTGACAAAAGCGCTTTTTTTTTTTGGAAAAGAATACAATCAAACAAAATAAAACAGAGTAGAGTCAATCACAACAAAGCAATGAACATGGTACATGACTTCTAAACAGGGTAAAAAGCAATCGATAAGGCTATCATAATGCCTCTTGTTATCTGCAGTATACGTGCCCATACCATCAGGGATAAGTAAAATCAAATCAAATACAACAAACTAAAACAGTAGAAACAAAACAAAACAAACAAAGCAGAACAATGTAAGCAATAGAGAAGTTCAAGATACTAGCAAAACAGCAGTGGCTACCATAATGTTTGTTATCTTCAGAATAGTTGCCCACACCTTCAAACATATTACAATCAAACAACACAGAATAGACTAAAATCAGTCAAAACAAACAATGAAAGCCATACAGCATTTCTAAACAAGATAACTGGACATCCTTGATGGCTGTGATTATATATTTTGTTATCTTTAAAATAGCTGTCCATGCCATGAAGTACAACAAAATCAAACAAATCAGAATAAAATGAAACTAATCAGAACAACGAATACAATCTGAATTTCAAAACAAGATAATAGATTAATAGTGGTCATTTCCTTCCCTTTTTAAATAATTCCTCCCCTTTGACTTTCCCAATATGTATTGTGAATTTTGGATCCCACTAACACCTTCAGTTTGTTATGCTATGGAGACAACACAAAATTCACCCTTGTGACTCTGGTCCATTACATCCATGAGCACTATTACCAGTTGCCTCTATCAACCTACAAGAGCCTTGAGGTTATCTTCCTTTATAGCTGCGTAGGTTTCCACCCCATGAAATCCTATGTCTTTCTTATCCATTCTGCAATTAATGGGGAGGCTTCCCCTAATTTTTTTTTCTGGCTTCCTGTCATATAGGGCATTCTCTCTCCATTGACTTTCAGACTATGAATTTTCTTTCAAGCTAAACATGTCTCTTGTATAGAGCATATTGATGGCTCCTGTCTCCTGATTCACTATGCCTCTGTTTCATTCTATTGGTGGCTTGAGGCCCTCTTGCACTGCATTGTCTCTGCCATGCTATTTTCCTGCCATTGGCTCCCTATTTTTCCTCTCCATTCAATCAACTGGCCCCACTTG
>RJWT010005245.1:0-24895 GCA_004365215.1 Cuniculus paca | reverse complement strand
AGATCTTTAGGTAATGAATGATAACCAGGAGACACTTGAAAATGTGATTTTAGTATTAAATGTTTATTTATCAATATCTGGATGGGTGCATAAGATACGATAAAAATACCATAAATGTTTATATCTTTGAAAATTTTAAAAAGATGCAGTGCAATTAATCTTCCTTATTTCAAATGCACTGATCTCCTCATTCTTTGAAACTATCCTGCAACATAGTGAGACTCTGCCCACAACTTCTTTCTGTAGCAGTTCTGAACGTTCTCCTTAGTCGCACTGTCGTGGTTGCCTGGATGCTCTGCATCATTTCAGAGCATTTACCTTTCTCGGTTGTTTTGACTTTTGGAGAGCTAGAATTTGCATGGTGGCAGATCCTGTGAATGAGGTAGAGGAGGATACACTGTAATGGTTTTGTTTTGGTTTGTTTTTTTTGAGACAGGGTCTCACTGTAGTGCAGGCCAGCCTTGAACTCATAGTGATCCTCCTGTCTCAGCCTTCTGAGTGCTGGTATTATAGGTGTGTACTACCACGCCTGGCTCACTGTAAGCTTTTACAAGCTCACCTTGCTGTTGAATGGCGCTCAGTAGCAGCATTCCCTGTATTGTTGAACACACCCTGTAAAGACACAAAAGAGGACTGCCAGAGCTGCTTCAGAAAGTGGCAAGAACAATGGGATAAGTGTGAAGTGAGGGGAAGTATTTTCTTAAATTTTTTTTGAGGGGAAGTATTGTGAAGAGGATTAATGGCAATAAGTCTTTAACTGTAATACATTTTTAAAATTTTGAACATTTACCTTATATTTTGATTGTACTTTGTAATATTTAAAAGTATACAGTTGGATCAGCTGTCTGAGGATGAGAGTCCAGGGGACACAGGGCTCATCTTTAGAAAATACCTCTCATAGCTAGGAGAGTGAAAGAGAAGCCTCTGGGCAAGGAGGGAGAAGAGAGGTGAAGAACACCCCTGTATAGAAACTGAGAGCAGAGTGAGTTTTCAGTGTTCAGAGGAATCGTGAACTGCAGACAGGGACCACTGGGTTTGGCCAATAGGAGATCACTGATGACTTATAAAGAGAATAACACACGGAAGCAAAAACTAGATTGTAGTGCTGAGGAAGGGAGTGGTTTGGGAAAAGGTCCTGAGAACACATTGTAGTTCAAGAAGGTCCCAGACAAAAGGACAGAGGTAGGATGGTGGCTCAAGGTGGAAGCAGAATTACCCTTCCTCAGATAAATATTTACTTGCCCATGATTATTCAGAGATGATTACTTGTATATACTTTTTTTTTTGTCTTTTTGAGACAGAGTCTTGCTGTGCAGTTCACTAGACCTTGAGCTCACTTTGTAGCCCAGGTTGGTGTCGAACTCACAACAATCCTTCTACCTCAGCCTCCCGAGTACTTGTATATACTTTAACCACTTGCCAGTCTATTTAAATACAGGATGACCAAGAATTGCATATTTTTTCATTTATTTTTACAAGATAATATAACAGGAAATATAAAAATGATAATTTTGTCAATTTATTGAATAATTTTTCTGTGTATGGTTTATCTTAAAACATTCAATACACAATGCAATGTTACAATCTGGACAATAATATCTAATATCTTTCCAAACTCTTTTTGCATTATTATCTTTCTATGAACAACACACTTTATTTACACTGTTGGGTTTTCCTTTTTTCCTCTGGGTGACATAATTTCAATAAAATGTATACCCACTAAACATAATGGAGAAGGCATTGATGATGAATGTCCTGGGTGGTGTTTTGCTATCCTGTATTTCTTAATTATTTGGTCTATTAGATTTAATCTAAATTGTTAATGACTTTTTGAGCCCTCTTGTTTTGAATAATTAACAAACAAGTTCCATATTATTTGGTCCAGAAGGTACATAAATATTTTATATATTTTTTAATAAATATTTTATAATAATATTTTTTCTTGCTTTTTGATTACAGGATAGCTTGTTAGATCTTGGCCAACTCTGTCAACACCACCTATAGAATTATTATAATCATTGACCGCTATTAGAAATTTTTTAGTTTAACTTCTTCTTTCAAATTCTATCATTTCTGTATTATGAATAGCTGGCAATAAGGAGACGTCTTTTTTGTCTTTCCATTTCATAACACAGACTTCTCTGATATGCTAACATTTCTCCCTTTTTCAGTTTTTTCCTGTGCAGCTCTCTTGGCACTTCCTTCCTATTCAGTCTCAGTGTCCCAAATGTGTCTGTTTTGTATCGTAAGAGAATATCACTGAGTTCTGGAGATGTACAAAAATTTTATCTAATGTTTTTACAATAAGAGCTTTTATAGATTGTAGCACAAAATTGCAGGTTATTTTTCACAAAATAAACACAAATTAGTAAAAGAAAATAACCAGAACTTATTATTAAATTTTGCTAGAAACAAACATCAAAGGGGAATACAATGTTCTAAATAAAAAGTATGCAAAAATTATTAATATAAAACAAATAAACATGTACCAGTGTATCTTGTGCACACAAGAATCAACTGGTTAAAATGACACCTACCTGGGCGATGCCAGGGGTGGTCAGCATGTAAACAAACACACTGCCCGAGTGGCCCTCAGAGCAAACTGTTCAGTGGTTGATAGAAGGCAATCAGTTGGAGGAGGCTAGAGGAGGGGCTGTGGAGAAACGAGCGGGAAGCTGGGCTCCCGCCACTCTGAAATTACAGAACATGTGATCTGTGTGTGCACAGTAGCATCTGTGTTAGCAGAGACAGAGCTTATTTATCACATGACCACAGACTGAGTGGGAAACAAGAAATTCTCCTTTCCCACTTAGGAAAACAAAGCTTCATCCATTTGTGGAGAAGTATTCGGAGGCTTTGAGAAAGTATTTTAGCCAGGAAGGAATGCAAAGATAATCAAGTGCATGATGCCTTCCCTTCCTTGGCTTTGTATGCAAATGTATTTTAGGAAGATGCCCAGATGCATCATTAGAACACTCAAAATAATGCTGTTAACATTGCCTGAGTCTACAGGCCTTCCATCAGTGTTTTTCATTTTAAAATAAACTCTCATAATCTCTTTAGTCCTCACAGAATTCCTGTGAGGCCTTTCTTTTCTATTTTACAAGGAAAGAAACTGAGGTTCAGAAAGAATTAAGAGATATTCCTCAAATTACCCTAATATTTCCAGGGGAAATGGCAGCACCCCCTACCCTTGCTTTTTTCAGCACATGCTTTCAAACCACTCACATGGTCCTCACAATATGACACCCAAGTTGAGGTTTGACAAGTCAAAGTGTAGTTGTACTCTCATCTCCCTGGCTCGAAGGCGCTAAAATTCTATCATTAGAGCTGAAAACGACATTAGCCTTGGCCACTAAACTGTATGCACTGTATGGGTTGAGCTGTTTTTCCTTTGCTTCCTCTTTATCCCCATCACAAAGACTCCTGGAGCAGGAGTTCTTGGCAATGTGCTTTCTTCCCTCCCATATCTGGCCAGTTCCGTCAAGCCTCTGAAGTGCAAAGATAAAGGTTTTTTTTTTTCCCCCAAATCCATTTTATTTCAAAGAGGAAAAAAAACAAAACAAAAAACAAAATAAAACAAAATTTAAAAACTTGGCAATCAGGGGACAATAGTGGTACACACACTGTGCATCAAACAAGACTTGTGTGGTCAGGAGGTGGAACAGCAGATCCCTTAACACCTAGCTTGGTCTAGTACGAAAAAAGCCAGATTTGGAGGCTGAAGGCTCAGTTTCTAGGCTCAAACTACCAGTCTAGCTCTGTGACCTTAGTTATATTACTCAATACAATGAGCACCAGGTTCTCAAGTTGAGAAATGAGTATAATAATAGCTACTTTATTATAATGTATGCCACAAGGATCCAGTGAAACGCTTGCAAAAGTAGGGCTTTGGGCTGGGTTTCTGTTGTTGTCATCTTGAAATTCTTGAGAAGTTCTGAAGGAGAGCCCCAGCATTTTCATTTTACACTGGGCTCCAGCAAATTGTGTAGCTGGTTCAACCTGTATGCCCTTGGCTAAGACTCCATTTAACTTCTCTGAGCACCATGGTCTGTAATTAACTGAATTGAACTAGATTATAGGAAAACATTGATAAAACAATTCTCAATCTTTTCTGTACTTCACCTGTTAGCAAACTTTGACAGTCTGATCAATCCCTTCTCCTTAAAACATTTCTTCAACTTAGCTTGCAGGACCCAAGACTTTTCTGGTTTTCCTCTGTCCCACTGGCTGCTCCTTTGCTGTGTTCTCCCTAATCTGTTTGTGTATCCAAAAGTAACCTCCTGATCATCTCCACCAAGTCAGCTCCTCCCAGTCTTCCTCTATCCATTCAGTTGCTCAGACCAAACCTCAACACATATCAGTTTGTACATCAATCCAAACCTTGCCACCCCTTTCCCACTTTCCCACCATCACAGTCTAAGCCACAGTTGTCTCCCACCTGGATCACTGCCAAGTCTTTCTGATCAGTCTCCCTGCTCCCACCTCCTCCCTATCCTACACAGTAGCTGGAATAATCCTACTTCCAGGTATGTCTGTATCACTCCACTGTTCAAAACCATCCCATAACTATCCATCTCACTCAGAGCAGAAATCCCTACTAGGGGCACCAAGCTACACTCTGATCCCACCTTCCTGCCACTTCCTCTCCGTAGACCATTGCTAGTGTCCTCTGCCTGAAGACCCTCCCAGATATCAGCAGGGCTACTCTAGTTGCTCCTTTCATTCTGCTCACCAGGTACAGTCAAGTCATAGTAGATCACACTACTGAAAGAGCAGCCCAGGTACATGGGCATATGCCTGTAGTTCCAGCTACTCAGGTGTCTGAAGCAGGAGGATCACTTGCGAGCTCAGGAGTCTGAGATCAGCCCGGATAATGAGACCCTCATCAGGAAAAAACAACTACAATAACAAAAACAGCTACCATCAACCTCCCCTGTACCCTCCTATCATTTCTGGCGAATTTTCTCCAAAGTATTTACCACCATTTGACACATTTACATTTTGTTTGCTTATTGTTTATCTTCTTCATTAAAATGAAGGTTCTGTAAGGGCACAAACTTTTCCTTCATTTGCTTGTTTCTTTCTCTTTGGTGGTGGGGCTTAGAATCCAGTGACTTGTGCCTGCTAGACAAGCACTCTCTACCACTGAGCTACTGAGCCACATCTCCAGCCTGGCACTTTGCCTTTTAATTGCTGTATCTCCAGCACATAAGATGAATGACTGTAGCTAGACCTTCAGGACAGATGGTGGTATTGCAGCAACATCAGCTCCTCAAAATTGTGCAAACTACAACCTGGCCTGCATGTCCACAAAGCTGGCCTTGCCTCCAGGAGTGAAGGCCAAGCTGCCCATGAGACCACACTGTGGACAAAAAGATGACTCAAGAGGGGTAAGGCCCTCCAAAAGTTTGTGGCCTAGAGGGAAGTTTTAGGTATACATAAATAAATAAAGAAATATACATACATAAAACTCTAGAACAAGATGGCATATGTTTAAAATATCTAGCCTTTGATGCTTAATATCTTATATTTTGAGAGATATTAACTCTAGACTTTTTTCCTGATAGGAAAGACCACAAACTATGGCTTATGAATGGACTGTATGGCTATTTCTGTTCCAAGTTCCCGCTCTGGTCTGCTTATCACACCAGAGACACCTGCCTGACTTCCAATCTTGTTTGCTCCAAAGTGTCCCATTAGTCCCCTCCACCCAGCATTGCTCTCAATTTCCTGTTGATTTGAGTTGACTCCACCTCTTCTAGTCCCTCCACACTCTGCTTCTACATATAGGGAACACTGGGCAGGGGTGCAATCAACTTAGGAAGTTGTCATAGGCCCTGAAGAATCTACATATGATCTCTTTACAATAAAGGTGTATGTGCTCTCTCCTCCATGAGCTTACAGCGCGCAGGGCTTAGGTTCTACACTGTTCACCTGTGTGACCCAACAGCCTTACTTGTGTTCAGTCAGGCTTGCTGAATTGTTGTACAGGATATTGTAAACTCTAAGGATAATCCTATTAAAGAAGCATCTCTTATCCTCAGAAGGTATCCTAGAACAACTCTGCAAAGTTATTTTATTGAATTATCATAATGTAAGAAACAATCTAACTAGCAAGAATTAAAACACCCATCTGTGCGTGGTGATGCATGCCTATAATTCCAGTATTCTGGGAGGTTGAGGCAGGAGGACAGCAAATACAAGCCCAGCCTGGGCAGTTTTAACAACTCAGCAAGAACCTATTCTAAAAATAAAAATAAAAAAGGTTGTGGGTAACCCAGTGTGGAGACCCTAGGTTTAATTCCAAGTACTGCTAACTAACTAAACAAACAGGTGGGCACAGTGGAATACTCCTGTAATCTCATTACTCGGGATGCTGAGGCCGGAGGATCAGTGAAAGTTCGAGGCCAACCTGGGCTACATAGTGAGACCCTGTCTCAAAAGACCAAAAAACAAAGAAACATTTCAAAAGGACCAATATTTTAAATGCTATGTTAGATTGTCAAACACTTTTATAATTTTCAAAGTTACTTTGATCCTGTAAATCTTATATCTGAAAATCCAAAATTTTTTCAAAAGATAAATTACAAAGAATGTTGCCATTTCCAGGATTCTTCTGAATAGGAGTTCTCTGAATGATCTAAATGTTTAGGTACAGAGATTTACTTAGGTGAACATCTGGGAAACTAAGAAACATAAAGTTAAGCAATAGGATTTGATTATTAAAAAACAGGCTAGATTTTACTAATGGATACTAGGGTATTAGATCATTTTCAATATTTTTAGTGTGCTTGAAAACTTGCTTCTCTCCTACCTTCCCCTCACACATACATTTTCATACTCAGGCAGGATCAAGCATTAAAAAAAACATGACCCAACTAAGAATTAGTAAGATATGCTACTGGCGATAAAAGTATTGGACAGGTGAAACATTTCCCTCCTTGGTTCTCGGTTTCTCCAAATATGAAAAAGAAGGAGTGCCTATAATCCCAGTACTCAGGAGGCTGAGGTAGTAGGATTGCTGTGATTTTGAGGCCAGCCTGGGCTACAACAGTGAGTTCAAGGACAGTGCAAACTACATTTTGAGAGCCTGTCTCAAACAAAAACAACAAAAAAATTATATATATGATATAGAGAGATATTATCTCTCTCTATATATATATTGGACTTTTCCAGTTTAATGTGTTAGGGCTGAGGGTCTAACTCAAGCGGAGCACTTGCAGAACATGTGTGGCCCTGGGTTCCAGCCCCAGTGCAGGAAAAACAAAAAACAAAACACAAAACACTATGGATGTAAGGGTGTGCCTATTCACATTGTGATGATCTTTTGTTTCTGTTTTGGGTTTTGGAGGGGATTAAACCCATAGATGCGTTACCACTGAGCTGCATCAGCAGAGTAATTAATTATTTATAGGGTCTTGCTGAGGAGTAGTTCAGGATGGTCTTGAATTCACTATGTAGCCCAGGTTGGCCTTGAATTCGCAGCAACCCTTCTGCCTTGGCCTCTTATACTTATTTTATTTTTGAAACAAGCTCTTACTAAGTTAAGCAGGCCTTCCAGTGCTGGGATTTCAAGTGTGTGCCACCATGGCTGGTTTATAATAGTCTGCTTTTATAATAGTTTATAATAGTCTCCCCACTGCTTCCTATTGAACGACATTCCCAGACTTTAAAAATGTTAAAATTTGGAGACAGGGTCTTGCTAAGTCACTAAATTGTCTAGACCTGGCTTGAATTTGCAATCCTCTTACCTCAGTCACCCAGAAGGCTGAGATTACAGGTGCAATCCTTCAGATTTTCTGAGTTTCTTCAATGCATTTAAACTATGACCTTGCCCAGGTGTGGTGGCACACACCTGTGATCCCAGCACTTGGGAGCCTGAGGCAGGAAGATCACCATGAGTTCAAGGTCAGCCTGGGTTACATAAGCAAGTTCAAGGCCAGCTTGCACTACACAGTAAGACCATGTCTCAAAACAAACAAACAAACAAAACAAACACCAAACTATGACTTGGTTTGCCAAAACCTGGTTACTATATTTTTATCATTAATACATGCAGCTAACATTTACTAGGCAAGTCCAATGTGTTAGGCACCACTTATTCAATATGCTAGGCATATATAAAATTCTTTTTAGAGATCATCTGATTTAACCATCCCAATAAATTCATGAAGTTAGATATCAATATTGTCCTCATGTTACAGATAGGCAAACCAGCTTCATGGCTATCTGTCTAGTTTACCTAAAGTCACTGAGATGCAGAATGGCAACACTGGAACACAAATTCTCTTCATTTCAATCTGGCTGTGGAACACACTGTTAACCCCATGACTGCCAGGCCGGCTGCCTGGTCCAGGAGGCACTCAGTATTCCTTCTTCTGATGATCCATGATCCTCTGTGCCACCTGCCTTCACAGATGGGATGATGGGTTGCAGATCAGAGAGTTCCTCTGATCCTGGGACATAATGTGGTGATCTATCTATCTTTCTTTTTTTTAATGTGGTGATCTTTTCATTATGAAATGCTTTTAGACTTTCCCTTGGATGAGTAACAGTGAATTTCACTGGTTATTGCGAATCACCTATGAATAATAGGAAGAACAAGAAGTACAAACTTGCTTTGAATTCCTAGTTTTGTTCTTGATGTTTATTTAATGTCTAAGTCTTAACAGCATCCACAATGAGACATCATATTATTTTGCAACATACTTTTGAATGCATTTGTGTTGTTATTTTGCAACATACTAAGGTGAAAATCACATCCAGAGAAAAGTAAGATTAATTTTACATGTATACAGTACACTTCAGAATTTTACATCCATTATTTTCACTTTCATAGGAACAGTATGAAATGGGCAAGACAGGGCTTATTTGTCCATTTTGCAAAACAGGAAAAGTCACAGAAAAGGGAAGTGGCTTGTCCTGAGCTCCTGGGTTGGCTGGAACCTAAGTTCACTGTTCTGCCTACACTAGGCCACCTCCATATTGTAAAAAGGAACCCTTGTGGCCACAGGCTGGTATGGCACAACCTCCAGTAGAGTTTCGTGTGTCCTAAAAAGGAGTTCAGATACTTCCTGGCAGACAGAACCAAAGGACTGCTGTTCTGGAGGCTGCGTGTGCCAGGCTGTGCCACAGGGGTTCCTGTATAAATAACAACTTATGCCCGAGGACCAGGACGCAGTACCAGCCATTCCACTGCTTACACCTGTGCAGTATGATAAAGAAAGGAGAATTCATCTGCAGCTGTGGCCCACCCAGATAAAACTTTTAGGCGGGAAGTCAAGTGACAAGTGAACGTCTGTGTGTGTGTGTGTGTCTGTGTGTGTGTGTTTTTAAGTGTTAGTTGTTTTTGATATTTTTAACAAGCTTTTAGGCTGCTTGTGGAAGCCAGACCAAATACCAGGAAGGTATTGCAGCAAGATGGACTTGGGAGAGGATCAGTCTTATTTGCAACTCCATCAGACACCTGATCGCCATCAAGAAGAGACCTTCGCTCCAGGTAAAGAAACCTTCAGAGGTGGTGGCTGTTGGAAGAATTGGAGCTATGATAATTTTCTGCTTTATGAATCTGGCAAAAAAAAAAAAGGTGGGGAGAGAACCTATTCATATAACCTTAGGTGGGAAGAACAGGCTATCTAACCACCTAAAATGCCTTTTAGTGCTAAAATTCTAATAAGCCTGAGAAACACAAGGCTATGACAAATTATTAATAAGATATCCATTTAAATGAAAGACAATGAAAATATACCCCTATACATTTATGGTAGCGTAAATGTGGCCTACCTTTTGGAAAGTGATCTGGGACTAGGTGGTAAGAACTGTAACATAGTTTTGATTCCTAATCTCAGTCCTGGGATCTGTTCTAAAGTGGCATTTTGCACAATGTTTTGCAGAACCTGAGGTCTTGAGACACCCCAAGATAATGTTTTAAAATTTTTTGATGGATCTTACTGGTATTCAGATGAAGTCTAGATTCCTTCTTAGAATAAACATTTTAAATATACAAAATTAAGTACACACAACTGCAAAGGAAGCAACTACATTAATAATCAAAATTAAAAATTATGATACAATATGTGTTTATTTATAGATGCATTAAATAATAAGATACAGTGGTGGATCTAACACTTAATAGTGTTAAATCAAACAAATCATAATATTTTAAGGGATCTGAAACAACAGCAATATATGAAAAAATTTGATTTCTTTTGGTAACAAAGTCATGTACTACTAGAATTACTGTGATTTATTACCTATATTCATAACTGTAGGAAATGGCAATTTTAATCAGAAGTTGGTAAAAATAAAGGTGTAATTTTTCCCTATTAAGAATCCTGGTTCTTCGATAATGTTAAGTGAAATAAATCAGACACACAAGCTTATATATTGCATTGTTTCTCTTATATGAGAAACCCAAAATAAAAACAATTTAAAGAGCAAAAGGAAAGAGATAACAGGTAACAGAGAATAGATTTACAAATGGGTATGGGACAAAGAGATGGAGGGAAAGAGGTGGGAGAGGAGGGGCTGGGGAAGAAAAAACAATTAAGATGTGCTATGTACATGTACCAACTGTGATGAGTATAATCATTTCTTACTGTCAGCATGTACCAATACAAATTAAAAATTAAATTAAATAAAAAACAAAGAGATAAGCAAATAAACATAAGATTAAAATGGAAAAGAAAAAAAGAACCCTTGTTCTCAGCCCTGCACAATGGCACACACCTGTAATCCTGGCTGCTCTAAAGACTGAAGCAAGAGGGTTGCAAGTTCAAGCTTTCCTGGGCAACTTAGTGACTTAGCGAGAACCTGTCTCAAATTTGGGAAAAATAAAAAGTGTGTGCGTGTGTGTGTGTGGGGTGTACCTCAGTGAGAAGGCTCTGGGTTCAATCAAAAGGGGATTAAAAAAAAAACCCTTTAAAAAAAAGGTGCTGTAGTGCAGATATGCAATACTCCACAGGCTCTAAGAGGTTCTACCTGAACAACCCATTTGCTTTTCTTGGAGAGAAGAAACTTTTTGATAATACTCTGGGGTTGAACACACAGATGCTCTACCACTGAGCTACATCCCTTTTTATTTTTTATTTTGAGCCAGGCCCTCACTAAGTTGCCCAGGCTGGCCTTGAGCTTGTCATCCTCTGTCCTTGGCCTACTGAGTAGTTTGGATTACAGGTGGGGGCCATCTCATTTAGCTTGCTAATACTCTTAATATTCTAAAGAACTTGAAGAAACACCATCCTAAGGGAAAAATTGGAAAGAGAAAAAAAACCAAAAAAACAAAACTATATGCAGCGAATATGCTTACAATAGTTTTTATATGCAAGGCAAAACATGATGGTGAGAGCCTAAATGCTCAGTCCAAGCCGAATGCCTGGGTAAATAAGAATGCACTGGCTAGATGAAGTACCATGTTAATAATACAATCATAGTTATGAAAACTATCTCATGAGAAATACTTCTGATATAATGTAAGGTTAAAAAATTGTGGTATGCTATCATTACAACTTTGTGAGGATGGCCTGGATCGAAATGAGGAATAATATGAAATCAGGTTATTAAGTTGAAGATAGTGGAATATGACCAGCCTGAGAGAGACGGCAATATAGAGGTGACTCAGTTCATGAACTTAATTCTTTCTACAATTCTGGTTGCAAACTGAATTGAATGAGAACCAAATCAAATTCAATTGTTAGGTTCGACGTTGAATATATATGAAATTAATAGGTTGGTAGGACACTAATGTATAAATACCATGTCTAAATAGGTGTCTGATCTTTACATTCAAAAATATTTACTAAATGTCTACTGTAGATGTTGTCTGGAGGTATAAGGATAACTGGAGGCATAAGGAATATGGCCCTCGTCCTCAAAAATCGAGGCAAAAAACCCAGCTCAGGGATTCCGTTTGGTAATAGGACTCTTGTGCTGACCAATGCCACATGTCATCTCTCCCTCCAGTGACTTTCTTTTCATCCTACAGAAATCATTGGAACTTGGAATTTGCGGAACCGAGAACAACTCAGAAAAAGAAAAGCTGAAGCACAAGAAAAGCAAACTTCACAATGGGCCTTTGGGTATGGTACATCATCAGGGAAAAGGAAGTAATATTTATTCAGAATAGATTATGTGGTGAGCGGTGCTGCACTAACACTCTCTCTTCTGTCTTTGCACCAACCCTATGAATCAGATGTCTTTATCCCTATTTTACAAAAAAGGGAAACTAATCTCCAGAGTTAACTCTCTTGCCTAAAGCTACAAAAGTAAAGTTGTGGCAACAGAATTTCATCCCTGGTCTCTTAATTAAAGCACCAGGCAACTAAATAACGCAGTGGAGATGCCTGGGGTGTGGCTATGCTGCTAATACACGTGTAGACATAAAAGCATCTTGTTAATGGTTTATTGTGGAGCTTTCTAGTAGTGTCACCCTTGCTCACTAAGTATGATTTTCTCAGCTCAGAATAACCCCAAAATTGTAAATGAGCCAGGCGCGGTGGCTCACCCCTGTAATCCCAGCACTCGGGAGGCTGAGACAGGCGGATTGCTGTGCGTTTGAGACCAGTCTGGGCTACAAAGTGAGCTCAAGGCCAGCCTGAACGGCGTAGTGAGACACTGTCTCAAAAAGACAAGGTCTGGGGATTTAGCTCAGCGGCTTAAGCGCCTGCCTGGCAAGTGTGAGGTTGTGAGTTAGATCCCTGGTGCTGCCAGAAAAAAAAAATTGTAAATGAGTGACAAATACTTTGGAAGTTCCTAAATCTACCACCAATGTGACCAATGTAAACTCAGGAATGGAGTACAAGAGCGAGATTATAAATTAGACGGTGTCATTTGCATCCATTTACAATACAACTATGGCAATAGGAGATCTGCTTATGTGGAGATAGAAAAAGGGAGCTCACAGAGCCTGGGCACCATGGATACTATGGGCAGGATATTTCTTTATTTCGGGTGGTTGTCCTGTGCACCGTAGATGCTTAGTTTTCTGACCTCTGGGAACCAACAGCACCTCTTCCTTCCCATCCCAGTTGAGACAGCCAAAATAACTCCAGACATTGTTCAGTGTCTTCTGGGGTGGGTTAGGGGAAAGGTGGGCAAACCACTCCCACTTGAGAACTATTTTGCAAAGCACTCTTTAAACTTTCTCAATATTCAGTTATCCTTTTTTGAGATGGTCTTTCTGCATTACCCAGACTAGTTTCATGACCCTGGATTCAAGAGAGCCTTCGACCTCAGTCATTCAAGTGCTGGGACCATGGGCAGGCACTGTGCCCAGCTTGCCTAAGAAAGGGCATTTTTCATTCCCCACCAGAACGGGCTGTCTGTTCTGTTACCACAGATGTTTCTGTAATGTCTATTAGTTCACACATGATTGGTAAAGAGGAAAATGATGTCAGTCCAATGTGGCAGTGGTATTGGTTCATTTTCCTAGTCAAAAGGAGCAGTACAGTGGGAACAGAATTAAAACTTCTCGGCGAAGAGTGAAGAGCCTCCTGCGTGGCCACTATGAAAGCAGGATCCTTTTCAGCCTGCACCCAGGGCTCCCTCCCCAGATGGGCGCCAGCCTAGCAGAGCTCTCACCACGTGGTGGCTTGCACTTACTGTTGTCCCCAGATTAATGGCTCAGAGCCCAGGTCTCAGTGGCCTTGAGTCTACAACGACACTGTTGCTTTTTTACATTTTCACTAGCTGCTGAGGCAGTCTGTAGCCATCAGAGATTGCCTATCTAAATGTTAATGTTAAATGGTTGTGTAGGTTTTTGAGTTGTTTGTCCCAAGTCTATCCCCTTACCCCTATAACCACTGTTACTTTTCAGTGCATGATTTTGCAGAAAGTGAGATTTTTCAGGAACACAACCATGATTTTATAGCAGAAACTTCTGTACTTGGGTCCTGTTGAAGATTATCCAGTTAGCTCCCTCACTTTGAGCAGCCATTGAGCAGCCTTCTGATCATTATTGGGTTTTGAGTACCCATTGAGCAGCCTTCTGATCATTACTGGGTTTCCCACAGAGAAAGAGTAGGTTTGTTTACCTTACCTTAATTTTCATCCTAAGCACTCTCTAATATGTGACTTTGTACTTCTCACTGTTCATTTAAAAATGGGTCTTTGGGTTTAGCTATCGGTCTTATTGAACCTAGCCAGTGAGCTCTGTCCTGACAAACAGCTAGCATCACAGAGTGGACAGAATCGATTCTCCAAGCTTACTGAGCTGAGGGCGCAAGGCAGAGAAATTCTTTGAAGTAGAAGACACCTTGGTGAGCTTGGCAGTTGGCTAGATTTGTGGTGACATTCTCTATGCTACTGAGACACATATATAATGAAACCTTAGTGGCTTCAGAGAGTGGCAGCATGGTGTAATAGTTCAGAGACTGATGGACTGGCCAGCACAGCTAGATATGAAGCCTGACTTCCTCACTTCCTAGTTGTTGACCCAGGGCAAATTACTAAAGTTCTCTGTGCCTCAGTTTTGTCATCTGCAAAATGGAGATAATAGTAATCACATCGTAGGTTGGTGACGAGATAACAGAAGTTAGTTACTGACAACAGTGCCAGACATAGAGGGAGGACTATAAATGTTTCTATATGAATACAAGACAAGTAATTTTACTGTATCTGAATGACTCATTCATGGTAAGTTACATGTCATTCTTACAACTGCCACATGAAGTTGGGTGGATATTATTTACCATATACTACATACAGAGAACCCAAGGCAGGGAGAGGTTAAGTGACTTGTCCACAATCAGAAGAGAGTGCAGAATAAAGGTTAGGCCGTGCCAATGCTTTTGTATTGTTTTGAAAACTACCAGGGAAGACATGCACCATTATATTACTCAGATCTCCTCATAAAGACAACTATATAATAAGTTATTTAATAATTAATATCCAGGGGGAAATAAGTGTTTCTTGAAGAATTCAGATATATCTTTTTAAAAAAAACCTAACAGAGCTTTGTAATTTGTCTTGTTACCTTGGTTACTTGGACCAATAGTTCAAAATGTTGAGGTGCTATCACATCATCTTCAGATCTGCTTTTCTTCTGTAGGATTCTATTTAATATTATTATTTAATGATATAATATTTATATTATTTAGTGTTTATTTTATAGTATTTATTTTACATACTTTTTATCCCTTTGTTTTGGTGGTACTGAGGATTGATTCCCACTGAGCTACATCCCCGGCCCTTTTCATTATTTAAAAATCTAAGAGCTGGACTCAAACTTGTGATCTTCCTGCCTAAGCCTTCCAGAGTTGTGGGATTACAGGCACGAAACATTACAACATACAAACGATCTTAACTTCAAATTGTTTTTAGTGAAGTAATCTTTTTTTTTTTGTCTTTTTTGAGACAGGGTTTCACTATGCAATTCAGGCTGGCCTTGAGCTCACTTTGTAGCCCAGGCTGGTCTCGAACTCACAATGATTCTCCTGCCTCAGCCTCCCAAGTGCTGGGATTATAGGTGTGAGCCACCTAGTGAAGTAATCTTTAAAAATGTTTTATTATGAAAAGTTCCAAACATTCACAAATGTAGAACAATGTAGATTTAAAAAAAAAAGTACAAGGAATTATAAGCACTACAAAGATACAAGAAACAGTGGTTTTATCTCCAAAGAATGTTTAGTTTACTAAACGAAATATGGTCTCTCCAGAAATAACCACAGTATGAGGCAGCCTATGTTCCCTGCCTTAAATCATGATACAATAGATCTTTTTTTTTTTTTTTTTTTTTTGCGGCACCAGGGATTGAACTCATGACCTCATGCTTGCCAGGCAGGCGCTTAGGCCACTGAACTAGATCCCTGGCGATACAACAGATCTTATAGGACAGTGATAGTGAACCTTTTATAGATGAGTGCCCATAATGTAACTCAAAACCTACTTATTTATCTCGAAGTGCCAACGCCTCAATTCAACCTGAACACTGAGACTTCAGTTTAGAAAAAACAACTTATACATTAACATCTTTTGTCTTAAAAGAAAAACAACACGCATGCCATAGGTTTGCCATGACTGTGGTAGGAGTATGAGCAGAGAAAGCATTGCAGTCTTGTGGTCTGTTAGAGAAGGCTCCACGTAGTGGGGAGCATGGAACAGAATTTCAATAGGTTTAGAAAAAATGATGAAATGCTTATTTATAGTAACTTCTCCCCACCCCTCCCAGCCCATCTGTATTAGCCATCTGTATTTGGTTATATTTGCAGTGCCTACCAATTTGTCATTGGCTGCAATTTGCATGTATCTTATTTCATCTTTTGGATCTTTAATCTATTAATTTGGTATAATAGGGCCACTGATGCCTTTTGACCAGGCTTCGTAACCTCAAAAAATATTTTTTATAAAGTTTTTGACCCAGCTGACAATTTACTTCATTTGATATGTGCTATAGCTACTTAATATTCCTTAAAGGAGACACTATTTCAGGCAGTCAAGCCACATGCCACCCACCTGCAGCCTGCACAGAGGACCTATGCCTACACTGCAGATCTAGAAAATCAGCTGAATCAGTCACTAAACTCAAGGGATGAAGTCACAGACCAGAACATTATCTATTCATTCATAAAGGAATTATACATTTTCCATAACCAAACTTTAAGGATATGCGCGCACACACACACACACACACACACACACACAACTCTGGTGTGCAAGGTGTCAAAGTCAAAAAGTCCTGGAAAAACATTTTCTCTCCTAACAATTGAGAACACCTAGCACAGTTCATTTTACAAATAAGGAGACTGAAGCCCACAGAGATTAAGGGACTTGTTCAAGGTGGTGTGACAAAGTAGTGAGGCCTTGGGAGTCGTTATTTAAAGTATTTATTTGAATTCTGTAGCCCTGCTGCTGACAGTAATTCTGATCTCTCTGCAGAGAACAGAAGAAACGCAAGTGGCAGAACACAGGAAAAAGAAATCAAAGAGGCCGGAAGAGGCAACAAAATGCAGAACCAAAGATAAAGCCTCAGTCACAAATAGCAAAGGAAATGATGGAGAAAGCACTGATACCTAAAGAGAAAGAAAATGAGCCACCTGGACGAGTAGCTGAAGCCCCTGCTTTGGTAACTTCCCCCAAAAGCATTGGGCCTGAGCAACATTCTTCTAAACTATCTCAAGAAAGCGTTACACACCAGGAAAATTCTTGTGAGTACCAAGAAACAGTGGCACACAACCATTGCCAACATACGTATGAACCTGAAGACCTTGCTCCTGAAATGTGCCAAGAGATATCTGTACTTCAAGACCATTCTTCCGAAGTATGTCAAGATGTGGCTCAGCCTGAAGTCCTTGCTCCTAAAACATGCCAAGAAATAGCTGTGATTCAAGCTCATCCTTTCAAAATATGGCAAGATATAATTCAGTCTGAAGTCCTTGTTCCTAAAATGTGTCAAGAAACAGCTGTTCCGAAAGCTCCTTATCCTACAACCTATGAAGTTATTGCTGACCAGGAAAGATGCACTCCTGAAGCATCCCTCAAACTGGATGTGCCAAAAGACTACCCAGAGGACACAGGCCCAGACACAGCTGGACCAGAGACACCCACTTTGAAACAAGATCAAGCTGAGCTGGGAGGCTTCTTTCCCCAAACACAAGAAATAGCTCTGCCTAAAGACCTTTCTTCAAAAACATATCAAGAAACAATTGAGCCCAAATACTTTTCTCATGAAACCTATGAAGAAATGACTGTGCCTAACAGTCCCTCTCATAAAAAAACCCAAGAAACACCCAAGCCTGAAGAATATTTACCTGAAATAAGCCAAGAAGCACTCGAGCCTGAAGACTATTCACCAGAAACCTACCAAGCAACAGATGGGCCTGAAGACCTCTCTATTAAGACATATAAAAATGAGAATGTACCTAAAGAATACCTTCCAGAACCACAGCAAGAAACAGGCAAGCCCCGAGACCAGGATCCTAAAGCACATGGAGAAGATGTTAAGGATGTTTGTACTCTTCCTCAAGGTAGGGGCTGTGTATAACAACAACATAGGTACGTATCACTCAGAGTAGTAATGCACATCTTTGTTTAACAATGCTCAGTTATTTTGATAGGTACTATGGCTATTATTAGCTATTTTCAAGTAAAAAAAAAGTTTTCATGCAACTAAAGATTGTCTCACCAAATTTCCAAAGAATTAAAAGAAAACAATTGAAAACACAAGTATTGCATAGTGTACGATGCACAGTGAGAAGCTATCACCAGTAAAATGAACTCAATATAGGATGACATGAGCACAATTATTTTAAAGCACAATCTAGATTAACAAGAAAACTAGATGAATGAAATTAACAAGAAAACTAGATGAATGAAATGCCAGGGAATTTCATTTTCCTGATAAACTAAAGGCCAGTGAATTCATAATACAAAGTACTGATGGAGGTACAAAAGTATAAAATGTGATCCTGCGAACAAGGGAACTCGTTCTGGTAGGCTTATCAGCTTTACTAAAACCCTATTTCAGATTTGATTCTGAAGAGCTTTTTCTTCAGTTTTTTTTTTTTTTTTGTATTGGGGATCAGGGCCTTTAAGCTGAGCTACATTCCCAGTCCTTTTTAAATTTTGAGCCAGAGTCTCACTAAATTGCCCAGGCTGCGCTCAAACTTGAGATCCTTCTTCCTCTGCCTTCCAGAGTGCTGGCATTACAGATATATGCCACTACACCTGCCTTCAACACACTATTTAAAAGAAAAATAATATGATCTTTTCTCGCTCTCTTTCTTTTTCTGGGTGTTTTGTGACAGTCTCCGTATGTATTCCAGGCTGGGTTCAAACTCATGGTGAGCCACCATGTCCAGCCCTCTTTATTTTGACTTGCCCCAGGGACATGAATCTGATTCCCTTTGTATCATACTATAGACAGTTAAGAAATGGGCTGAGGGTTGGAAGTTTAGCTCAGTTGCAGAGTACTTTGCTTTTATGCTTGATATGAGGCAGAATTTTTTTCTTTCTCCAGCCTCCCTCCTGGATAGTCCATTGTCCCAATACTACTTATTGAATCTACTTTTGTATTTTACTTGATTTTACAGAAACGAAAGAAAAACCCAAACTAGAAGAACCAGAAGTACCAGCAGTTCCACATGTTCCTCAAGAGACTGGTCCAGAAAACGATGTGTATAACTATGTTTTGTTTTAACAATGTTCAACCATAAAGTTGTAATCCAGTGGAATATACATCTTAACATTTTATGTGTTCTTCTCACAGTATTGTAGAAACACCTGTAATTTTCATTAATAATTTAACTTAGTTCTTTTTCCTTTTATAGAACATAGTTGAGAGGACTAACATTTTTAAGGCTCTAAAACAGATTATATTCTGTGTGTGCGTGTGTGTGTGTGTGTGTGCATGTGTGTGTATATATATGTATATGGAGGGTGAAGGGAAGCGACAAGGGGAGTCAAATAATTTTTCAATTCTTTTTTTTTGCAGCACTGGGGATTGAACTTATGACCTTGCACTTGCCAGGCAGGCGCCTAGGCCACTGAGCTAGATCCCTGGCCCTTTAATTTTTCTAATAACAAACATTTATTTAATTCTTAAGAACAAAAAAGTGGTTACATTTTGGAAGTGTATAGTTTTCTTGTCCACCTTGTTCCATTACTGATATGACAATAACATTTTATTCATGTTTTCTTTGGTTCGTTTAGCTAATTTGAATAATTTTTACTGTGGGACTTCTTAAGATATTTTGGAATGATGAATTAGTTTACTTTTTGTATTTGAGTTTGGATTTTCTATTTTTTTACTTTTTAAATATTGTTTTTGTGCAAAATGTACATTAAACTATTACGATGTGCTTAACTGTGTGGATAGCATCATGGCAATGTGGGAGTTAGAAGATCTACATGGCAAACTGTTCTTGCTTATCAGGGGTCACTGTAGTTTCATAGGGGAATAAAACAACAGAAAACCAATTCCAAAAGAAACTAGTAAGCATTAGTGCCATGTAAATAGTAGGTGTAACAGAGGAAGTGCTCACCTGTTGCTAGAAAGGAGCCCTGAAATATTTGGAGGACCTGCACATGTGAGAATAACGGCATTACTCTATCTGAATCAAAGATGCATGAGTTCAAGGTGTGCCCAAAAGAACTGCATCCAACTATAATTAAAGTGGGGTCCATATGGAATAGTTGGCTTGCATGCTAAAATATCTTTCATTACATACCTAATCTATTTTTAGGCGTGTAGAGAATTTTACATACCTAAGAAGTGTATCATTTGTTAGATAATAAGAAATTAAAACTTTTAAGCAATAAAGTGACAGTTTTCATATTTTAGGAACATTCATTTGGAGATAATGATCAAGATGACAATGACAAGAGACCAGGAGCAGGAATAGGAACTATTTTAGGCAGAAAGATGTCAGAAATCTCCCTTGGTACTTGGATGTTTTAAATTTTCCTCCTACTATTATAGGAGGACTAAGAGTAAAGATGTTACAAATAAAGTTTCATATAGGAAGGACACAATTACACAAGCTCTCCACACAGGCTTTGTGCTACATACTAGGCTATGCAGAAGTAGATCCCAGTCCCTCTGGCATTCACAGTATACAACAGTGGTTCTTTCAACCCTCATGGTACATAAGATTCATTGGGGAAGATTTCAAAAATACAGATGCCCAGACTGCTTCCCTGGTGATTGATTCCCCTATAATGAACAACAACCAGGAATAAGTATACTTATTTTTGAACTTTTTATTTTTTTATGGCTCTTTTGAGGCAGGGTCTCACTGTGTAGTGCAGGCTGGCCTTCAACTGACTTATGTAGCCCAGGCTGGCCTCAAACTCATGGCACCCCTCCTGCCTCAATCTCCTGAGTGCTGGGATTACAGGCATGTACCACCATGCCTGGCTTGAATTTTTTAATTCATCTTTTTTTTTTGAGAAATAGCTTTAGAATTATGGAAAAGTTGTAAATACAGAAGTTCCTTATCCCTTGCACTTAGTTTATCCTAATGTTATAGCTTATATAACCATGATTCATTTGTCAAAACTAAGTAAACTACATTACCATTAACTAAACTACAGACATTATTTAGTTTTCATTAGTTTTTCCATTGATTCCTTTCTCTGCTTCAAGAGATAACCCAAGATGCAGCATTGCCTTTAGGACATATTTTATCTTATTTTATTTTTATTTTAAAGAGGATAAAACCGGCCATGCTGGGGTCGCTGTGGGACTGGGACACCCAGAGTCAAGCCTCTCACTGTGAGTCAGCATCAGCGTGGACTGTGGGGAGGGAGAACTAGCCCCGCCCTGAGGGAAACAGCACCGTGCTGGGGCCGCTGTGAGATGAGACATCCAGAGCCAAGCCTCTCCCCCTATTTCAATGATAGTAAGATATATATGTTAGCCATTTTGTATTTAAAAAATAAATAAATAACGAGGATAAAACCAAGGAAAATAAAACAGAATAAAACCAATTAGAACAAACCAGAGTAAGTGATACAGGACTTCACAACATTACAAAATCAACAATAGTTACCATAATGCCTTTTGTTGTCTTCAAAATAGCTGCAGATACTTTCAGACATAGTAAAAATCAAACAGAACAGAATAGAATAGAAACAGTAAAAACAAAACAATGAATACAATAGAAGACTATAATACAAGACAATAGTAAATTCAAAATGGCTACCATATATATCTTACTATCATTGAAATAGCTGCTCATGCCCCTGGGTATAACATAATCAAACAAAGCAAAAGAGAATAAAACCCAACCCAACAAAACAATAAACAATGTAGGACTTCAGAGGGAGACTATAGGGAATCAACAATGGCTACCACCCTCAGAAGGTGACCTCCCCTAGATGCCACGCTGTATACCGCTATCTTCTGAACAGATGATCAGAGCACTGGGCCTAGACCTGCAAGGTCAGTGAAACACCAAAGCGCCACAGGCATTCAATTGTGTTTCACCTTAATAGCTATCATCAGAGCCTGTGTTTCTCTGGATCCACCAGTTGCTTGGCGGGGGAGTTGACACTTTTGTTTGCCAGCCCACAAGCCTGAAGGAGCTGGGATCTAACTGTCCCCCTGCCATTGGTGGCCCACGGGGAAAGGCTTGGTTCTGGATGTCCTGGTCTGGTAGCAGCCTGCACATGGTGCTGTTTCTGGCAGTGCAGGTCTAGTTCTCCCTCCCCACAGTCTGCACTGACACTGACTCACAGGGAAAGGCTTGGCTCTGGATGTCCTGGTCAGAAAGCGGCCCAACCATGGCGCTACTTCAGGACATATTTTATTTTAAAAGCTTTCTGGGAGCCGAGGATTTGGCTCAGTGGCCTAAGCGCCTGCCTAGCAAGTACTAGGTCATGAGTTCAATCCCCGGTGCCGCAAAAAAACAAAACAAAACAAAAAAAGTTCTCTGGATGATTCTCATCTTTACCCTATTGTTCAAAACACTAGTATAATGGTAAGTTACAATGCTGTTTCCCTATTTGCTACCCCCTCTCAGGATGTATTCATTATACAATTACTTACATCCTACAGTACTCAAGTAACATACTGAGGGAAGAACCACCCTAGAACAGATGGTTCCTTACATCTGGATGAAATGTCACTATGTATACTTCTGCATACCCTACTGAATATAATTGACATGAAAGACTGTGAAATAGGGTGGGCAGTGATTACCACTCCCATTTTACAGATTGAGTTAATAACCTCAGAGAGGCTGAGTACTCTCCCAAAGTCACATCTGACTTTCTTTCATGATGATGCTCCATCTTAGAATGCTTCTGTGTCAAATTTACCCACCAGAGGAGATTAAGACTACATACAAGACTTGAGTGAAATCTCAAGTTCTAATAGTGTCTCATGAAGATGAATCTTAAGAGATTTGGATGCACACTATGCACAAAGTGGCAAAAGGGAAAAGATGGGGGAGTAGACTGAAAGAGGAACATAGTGCATTAGGGAAGCAGACACTTCTCTACATTTTAGGCCCCCTTTGACCTGTTCTCTTCCCCCACTTCCTGCACACACACATAACATCTGTATTTTCTCATCATTCTCATCCAAATATCAATGTGCATTTAATTTTTTCCAGTTTTCTTCATGGTCTAGAACCTTTCAATTATAGAATTAAAAAACTGCAAGAAGCCAGGTGTAGTGGTTCATACCTGTAATCGCAGTACCCTGGGAGGCTGAGGCAGGATGATCAAATTCAAGCCCAGCTTGGGCAACTTAGTGACTTAGCAAGACCCTGCCTCAAAATAAAAAAGGGCTGGGGATGTAGCTCAGTTCAAAGGACTTGGCTTCAGTCCCCAGTATTACACGCTCACACACAACACACAAGGAAGGAAAAGAAAAAAGTAGAAACATCCTGCTAGAATCAATATAATATATTTTGTGCTGCCCTCTTCTCATGGCAGGTACAATGGTTGCTCTTAGAAATCCACGAACCCTACAATATTACATCAAAAATGATGTGTGAGAAGGTCCAAAGTTTTAATTCTCGAAATGATACTTATTCAAATGAGAGGTTAAGAATCACACTACTGAGGAGTATATCTTAAAGTACCTCAGACTGATCATTTCTACCACAACCATTTAGCTTTTTTTTTTTTTTGAGACAGGATCTTGCTATGTAGTCCAGGCTGGCCTTGAACTCACAGCAATCCTCCTGCCTCAGCCTTCCTGAGTGCTGGGGTCACAGCTGTGTGCCACCAGTCCTGGCTTTGATACAGTTTTTTTGAAAAGGTAAAGGCCTCTGAAAGCAATAACTTAAATATACAGCACTTTTATTTTTGTTCTATTTTACAGTACTTAGGATTGAACCCAGGAAGCCCTGAGCTACAGCCTCACCTCCCTTGCCCCTTTTGTAACAGTTCACTAGGGGAACAGATCCCAGCCCCTTATGATCCTCCAAAGAAACCTCCGTAGTTGGAATTACAGGCATGTGGCCACTGTGCCCCAGTTTACCCCACTGGGCTACATAGTGAGTTCAGGACCATTGAACTACAAACCGAGACCGTCTCAAAAAACAGAAACAAAAAAAGTATCAATCCACTTCATTCGTGTCTCCACGTCTGCTTTGAGTTTCAGTCTTTGACATGATTGGTAATTACGTTTTTTTGTGTGATCATCAAATGCCTTTCAAGCCTTCTGGGACAAAACACCTCTTTAGACGTTCCACTAGTGAAAAGATCGTCTCACTCTCAACAGCGCCATCTAGTGGCAAGCGCAGACATTTCCGCCCAGTTTTACAAGTGTACTTATCACCCAATGATTCTTGTTTCTCCTGCTGAACAGAACTAGTCCTCCTAAAAGCAAAACAACGGCAGTTCTTCGCAAATTTCGTGTAAAAAAAGACCTACCAGCGGACACGATATTAATATAATCGGTTAACATTTTTTAAAAATCCACAACCTTCTAACTTTTGTCTCCTACTGGCGGTTATTTTCTACTAAGTGACCTACTGGTCAATGATAATGAACAAACCAGAAACAAGTTTTCATGGTTGATAAGTCTTTTAATCTGTGAACTTGTTTGCGATTGACTAGTTTATAGTACTGGTATTTTTTTTTCTTCTGAACTAACAGGATAAACACCTAGAAAAAATTATGTATACAGAGAAACGATACTCGTGAGAGAGGGCCTTACAATTAAGTGGGTAAAGGCTAGGCTATGGTGCTGAGACGGCTGTCATTGCAGGGGATGAAACAATCCTCCTCGTTGGCCCTCAGCTTTTCACAGATGTAGAGAAACCATGGCAGTCTTCTCAACGTGCATACTGACTCATAATTTCGTCCTCGCTTCAGCTCCGGTGCTCAGTACATGAAACAGCCCCCATTCCTAAACCCCAATCCTGGTGTGGGGCTCTCTTAACAACATCGATCACACTTGAATTAAGATTTACTTCGGATTCTTTTCTGACTAAAAAACGTA
>RJWT010005244.1:0-31380 GCA_004365215.1 Cuniculus paca | reverse complement strand
GGGAGAGGGTTCAGGGAATAGAAATCACCCTTGTCCTGCTTATGACCCTCTCAGGGACACTCATTTATTGATGACGCTTTCTCTTACTCACTTCTCACAACTCCGAGTGTAACTCCTGTGGTGCAGGTTTACAGAGGGAAAAGCGAAAGCAGCGGAGAGCCTGCAGCTGTGCCTGGCTTTCAGATCCAGTACGCAGCACGATGGGACCCCAGAAGCATAAGTCAAAGCCCCTGCCCCCAACTGCGGGAGTCCATCCACCATCCAGACCCCATCCCCAGCCTCCCTGAGCACAGTCAGCCTTAGGCTCTTACTCAGGACAGATAGGACCAAGATCCAGGAGACAGAGTCCTAGTCTCAGCTCTCCTCCACCTACACCAACAGGGCCCAAAATTCAGAATCCCATTAAGCCATTTTCTCTATAGTTGAAATACAGAAGAACTTTCAAGAAACATCCAGCTATT
This sequence comes from Cuniculus paca, assembly GCA_004365215.1. Taxonomy (NCBI): domain Eukaryota; kingdom Metazoa; phylum Chordata; class Mammalia; order Rodentia; family Cuniculidae; genus Cuniculus; species Cuniculus paca. Next base: position 30,919 of record RJWT010005244.1, on the reverse strand, counting down.
GCCAATGCACAATAAATATGCCATTTATGGGGGAAATGGGAACTCTATGTCAAATTCAAATGGAGAACTATTTGAAGGAAATAGAAAAATAGCCCATTGTACTGAGACAATGGGGAAATAACCATAGTATCATACTAGCAAATAGGAATGAAAAAAAGCTCCTGCTTGGAAGTGTAAATGAAATGCTAATGCAGCCTTGAATTTATTTCAAGTATTTTTGTTACGCATTTTCATCCTCACAACTTGATAAAGTTCCTGATATTAAACCAAGGTCAAATAATGTTACATGCTAACTTGAAAGATCTTAAGATCAATGTGCTCAAAGTCTTTGAAAAGAAGAAATATAGGACATCTCTCTCTTGAAGACAGGTCATTGTCAATGAAGAGAGAAGCCCTTGAGATGGGGCCCTTAGCTGCTATTTCTTTGGCCTGCCTGGGGCACACAGTTCTGTGTGGGTGGACACCTCATTTTTCTTCTTTTCAGTAGCCCCCTTCGCTGGGAACAATGCCTGGCACACTGGCCATACGGTCACGTAAGCAGTAGCGCCCTGAGCAACCGGGTTTGAAAGCCAGCCATGCTAGGTTTTCCCGTCCTTGCCAATATTTTCTAACTTGAACTAGAGAAAGGGGCGCAGCTGGGGGAAAGTGAGCCCAGGAGCTGCTTGTGGCTTCTTTCTGCCTGAGTGGGGACAGCCAGCTTTCAAGAAACAGCCCTGATGCTCTAGGGTGCTCCCTCAGCCCCCAACCTGGTGGCACGCTGGGTTTGGCTGCATGTGGATCACGGGCAAGGCTCTGTTTCAGCTCCACTTCCATTCTTGAATCCATGCCAAAGTCAGAGAATGGAAGAACTCTCTGCGGTCATTTATAAACGATGCGCCATGTTTTCCAGCTCTCGGTCCCAGGCATAATATGCCATTCATTTGGTTCCATCCTGACAACTCTATGGAAGTCAGAACTATTATTATCCTCATTTTACAGACGAAAGACGAAACCAACAAAATTTAGGCTCTGAGGTGTCAAGGAACTTGCCTGCTATCCCATCACCACAGCTTTTCTCCATTCCCCTGAGGGAAATTAGAGCTTCACTTGTTTTGGATTTGGACTGCTGGCCAACTGTTACGCAGGCACACAGACTACAGAACAAATCTGAACTAACAGCCTCGTGAAAATGTTTCTATTTCAAAAATGCAGCTGGCCACTAGGAAGCTGAGCCCAGTACTGCAGCCCGCCCAACGTGCCCATCAAAATGGCCCTGTAAAGAGCGACAGTTCGGCGGCATTAGATCCATTCACACTGTTTTGCAACCATCATCACAGTCTATCTCCAGAATTTTTCACCTTCCCAAAATGAAACTCCACAGCCATGAAACACCTCCCCTTCCTCTTCACCAGCCCCAGATAACCACTGTGCTGCTTTCTGCTACAATAATTCTGGACTATTTTGGGCGCCTGGTATAAGCGGTATTGAATTGGGGGCTGTGCATGCTAAGCACACACTCTGTCCTGAGCTACAGCCCCGCCATGCTTTCATGTCGACTCTTCAATCCTTCCAAGTCCTAGATAAGTCCCACGTGCTCGGCATTTTACTAGATTTCATGGGGATCTCTAAACTATGAGGTCTGACCACAGCCACTGAAATTACCCGGTGGTGCTGTGAAGGCACAGACAGCTCCCAGGGAACAAGGTGTGGTGAGCATGGTACTGGCTGGCAGGACCAGAGAAATCTAGATGAAGGAGAGATGGTGTTCTCTAAGCAGGGGCTCAATGAGAGGAGGAGACCAGCTTTTCTCCATTCCCCTGAGGGAAATTAGAACTTCGCTTGTTTTGGATTTGGAAGAATTTGGATGAACTAAATCACAAGTCCAGGCAGGCCAGCTGGAAGTCTCCAGACCAAACCGAAAGGCAACAGCCCTCTGTAGTTTCTCTGAGGACAAAGCAATAAACCCTAGATCTGAACGGGACTTCTGCTTGTCCCCCCAAACGACACATACAAGTAAAGGTTTATTTTTCTCCCATTGTAAAACAGGCACAGAATTTTAAAAAAAAATGACACAGCAGGAGGAATTGCTATTCTTTTATAATTATCTCAGAAAATAGCCAAAGCAGCTGTTTCATTCGAGTTTGTTTTCTCCCCTGGCAAAAGGAGTTTGCAACCTCTGATGCTTGTGTGGAATGTCTGCCCCCCAGGGCCTGGGCACACCAACCCTGACCACAGCTGCAGATGGGCTCCGGAGTCACAGTGAGATAAGCCTGCGGGTGCCCACGCCAGCCAGGCCCTTAGCCCAGCAGCAAGTATGCCACCCACCACTACCTACACCCCCAGGGGGCAGGGGGTAGGATTCCTGGGGTCCAGGCTGATGGTGCAGCATCGCCCCTGACTCCTGCCTGCTCTGTGCTCTTCTGTTCATCCAAGCACACGTTTCTCCTGGGGACGCTGGTTCAGGTGAGTATGATCAGCAAGGTCGCCCCATCCCCTCCTTCCCCCATTCCCTCTCCTGCCATGGTTTGGACACGGTCTGAGGATGACCCTCCAAAGCTTCCCCAGACACCCTCTGTTTCTTCTGGAAGCTTGGTTCCCAGCATGGTCAGAACTCCTGGAAGGTAGCTGGGTCACAGGCATCACCCTGGGAGGCACTGATGCAAGGCTCATGGAAGGATGGGCTGTTCTGGGGGCGACCAGCACCTGTTCTGCACACCACTCCATGCCATCTGCCATGCAGCCTTCAACAGGGGTGAGCAGATGCTAGCACCATGCTCTTAGATGTCCAGAACTGTGAGCTAAATAAACCTATCTTCTTCATAACACGCCAACCTTAGGGACTATTGTTATAGCAACGGAAAATAGCCTCGGAGACCCACCACTTCCCATTAAGATATAGCAGTTTGATTACAAAATACCCCCTACTTTTAGAGAAGAACATTTCTCAGTCCCACAGGAGACAGATTTGATTGTCACTGTCCTGTCACTTCCATTTATTTTAAGAGGAAATGGAAATATGCAGGAAGTGAAGCAGCCAGCAAGGGTCCCAGGGACAGAGGCATCTCAGAGTCGCAGGACCGGAAGCATGTGAGGATGCAGTGGTGGACACCGCGCTGACCCCTGCTCGGCTCCCCTAGGCTTAGGCAAATAGTACCTTATGGTGAATAGAGGCATAAACTACAGCCATATGTGAGAGGACAGACTAATGGATTCTGAAAAGGAGTTGAAATTCTGGGACAAATCTCTGAGCCATTTCTTCCTAGTAATTCTGAGAAATATAAATTAATTTCTAATGCTTTTCTGAGCATTCCCACAGGAGAAGGACCATTTGTATATGTCATCAAAAGAGCGTGGCCCAAGGACACAGCTCTGTAATTCAGGTCCTGAGAGAACCTCGGTAAATACTTTTCTCAAAGCGGGCAGCATGGCCCCGTCCATCACTTCACGTTGGCTTCTAACCTCTAAAACTACAGGAGAGTAAAATGTCTGTTTAAACCACACAGTTTGAGGGACCTAATTACGACTCCCCTAGGAAGCAAAGAAAGTAGGGATTCTGGATTGGACTCAGCCTTCCTACAGTCCAGCCCCAGAAGCAGTCTGTTATATCATCTATTTAGGGATTAAAAGGTCCCATTTGTCCAGGGGATGCAGACATTCCCACATCAGGAAAACACAAGGGACACAGCTAGCAAGGATGACACCACGACTCTAACATTGATCATGAATTGCATGCAGCTACCTCCTCTCAGGGGCCCTTCTGAAGGCCACTGTGTGATCCTAAGGGACAGCTTAGTGAAATCACATGTAGGACCCAGATGACAGGGACATTACTGCCAATTTACAGAAACAACAGGATTTATAGAAATACTATGAACAATTGTGTTCCAACCATATACCAACTAGAGAACAAATGAAAAGGAGAGATTCTTCAAAAGATACCACTACCAAAACTGACACAAGAAGATATAATCTGAACCTACAGCAAATGAAGACACTGAATTAGTAATCAAAAAAGGACCCATAAAGAAAAACCACCGATAAAGGAAGACATTCTTTACCATTTCTTATTAATTCTTTATCAATCACACCGTTACCAGTCAGGGTTAGGGTAAGGGTTAAACCCTACCATAAAATAGGAGAGAAAGACTTCCTTATTCATTTTAAGAGGCCATTATTACCCTCCTACCAAAACCAGATCAAACGACAGAAGGTAAGGAAAAGCTACAGACCAAAAATATTTCAGATGTACCAAAAACTTGTAATCACGAGCACATAGCTCTACAATTTCATGTCTCTGAGCCAACTTCCATACTTTCCTTACACTGTATTATCATTAATAAGGATTAGGTGGCAGATTTCAAGGTTATAATTTGTGGCAAGAATCTAGAGGGCAAATATTTTGTTTTAGCAGTGAAAGGCAGGCCCTTAGTCTTTGCCAAATTCTAGAGCAGAAGCTATAAACGAGTTCGTCTATGAAAATGAAATGTTTTGTATTTATTGTTAAATGAGTATCAGGCGAACTGCCACGACCAAACAAGAACTGAAGTGTGTTTTTCCTGAAAAAACTTGAACAAAGAATAGGAGGCGTAGAAGAGTTTGTAGATATTTCAGACATATTTTATCATTTTACTTATAATTTCTTTTAAAAGCACAAGGAAGAGATTTCTGATTATAGAAAGTTTAAGCATTGGATCAAACATGAGAAGACAGGCTTTTCTCTGGATTTTTAAAAAATAAACCTAAACCACATCCTCCTAGAATAATGAATGTATAAACCCAGGAGTTCAAGTCCCACCATTTCCTAGGTCTTAATTGGACACTATCACTTTCAAAAATATGTAGCAGTTCTTGATTTGGTATTGTCCCAATCTTCCTTTCTTACCATTTTACTGGAGTGTGAGCTTCAGGTGTGCAGGAATGGCCTTTTGAAAGTCTAGACCCCTACTCAGATGCTGCTTTGGAGGCCAAGTGTAAAAGGCACTCCTGCAATCCCAGCAACTTCTGAGGCTGAGGCAGGAAGATTGCCAGGTGGAGACCAACTTGAGGAACACAGCAAGACGCCATTAAAACAACATTTTGCTTTGCCCATAACCAACACATACTGAAAACTCTTCTGTGAGCTCATGAAAATGTATTTTATTATGTAGTCAAATGGATTTTAAGGGAGGATGAAGCTGGGGAGAGGACAGCAAGTTCCAGTCCAGCCTAGGCAATTTAGCAACTTAATGAGACCCTGTCTCAAAATAAAAAATAATAAAAAAGGACTGGGGATGTAGCTCAGCACGAAGGCCCCGGTTTAATCCACAGTACTGGGAAAACAAAACAAATAAATAAAAAGCAAAAACAAAGTCGGTAGCTTAGCGGTAGAGCAGCACTTGCTTAACATGTGTGAGGCCCCAGATTTGATCCCTAGCACCAAAAAATAAGCCTCTTATTAAAAAAGATCGCCAGATACAATAAACTTTAAAAAAAAAACCTGTGCATACATTAAAATATGCCTGATTTACAGATGGTTTTAACCTGATTTATTTATTTTCGTTTAATCAGATGAACTGATTTCTTTTCTTTCTTTTTCTCTTTTTTTTTTTTTTTTTTTTGTACCGGATATTAAACTCATGATCTCGCGCTTGCCAGGCAGGTGCTTGTGCCACTGAGCTAAATCACCGGCCCTGATTTATTTATTTTCTTTTAATCAGATGACCACATTAATAATTGTCTTTTGGATCACAAGACAAGTGGCAACCTAATAGTTAACTTTCACGTTGCAAACACCCAACCAGCTTTTCCTTCTGAAACCTTTCGAAACTCCTATTAAATGGACCTTACAAATACAGTACATGAGAAAAATTCCATTGAAAATGTCAGGTTGGGGTGTACTCCAGGGGCACAGGATGTGCTGCTTGGTACTCACAACGTCCTGGGTTCCATCTCCAGCACCAAAGGGGGAGGAAAAAGTGCTTGATCCAAAGCAGGCGGGGTGGATTGTATTACTGCACAGTTTGCTGCCAGCCACTCGCACTCTTTTAAGAATGACGCGTTCTCCCTGCCCATTGGCTGCAGGCTCAGTCAAGTTAATTGCCTTGGCCAATAGCCGGTGAGCAGCGAGTCTCGTGTGCCTGTTGTGTCCAGAGCCGTCACGTCCAGAAACTTCCCACGGCTCCTGTTAAACCATTTGCAGTTTGAAATCAGTCCTGGCAGGAGTAGCTACACCATTGAAACAGCAAGCACTACAGGTCACGACTTCCCTTCCCGCCCCTGAGGTTGGTTTACCAGCTCTCCAGGGAGTGCTCTCAAAAGCGCGAGCTCATCAGAGCGTGAGGGCGCACACCTGTACCCCAGCACTCTGGGCGACTGGGGCAGGAGGATCGAAAATGGGAGCCTATTCGGGGCAGTTTAGCGACTTAGCGGGACTGGGCTCCAAATAAAACATTTAAAAGGGCTGAGAATAGAGGAAAAACTGTGTTTTTCAGGTTGGAGCACGAAATAAGAGAAATCCGGCGGAGTAGCCCCGGAGCTGCTGCAGAGGATGTAATTTCCTCGGGAAACAGACCTCGGTCCGGGCTGGGCGCGGCCGGGTTATGGGGTGTCCTCTCCCGCAGCCCCAGGCAGCAGGACCGGCAGCCGGGCGCGGGGGGCGCACGCCGGAGCCTGGTCTCGGAAGGTGAATGACGCACGCGCGGGGAGCAGCAGCCCCTCCCAGTGTCGCCGAGCCCGGCGCCACCGGAACCCCTGCAGACTCCAGGCGGGCGCCGCCCCGGGGACCCCCGAGGCTCGAGATTTGGGCGCTGTGTCTTTAAGGGGGCGGGGCCGGCGCGGGGCGGGACCAGGGCTTCCCGCCGGGTCCTGGGCCCGGGAAAGCAGAGCCCTCCCGCCTCCCTGCGGTCCCGCCCTCCCCGCGGTGCAGAACAAAGGGACTCGGCCCGAGGACGCCGCCCCCGCTAGCCGGGCTCCCCAGCCCTCGGCGAGGACTGCAGGCAGGAAGCAAGAAGGACGCCCCAGCTGAACCTGGGATCCGCGGCGCCTCCAAGGACTCGGTGCTTCAGAGCAGCTGCTGTAGAAATAGCTTAGTAAGTGGCCGTGATCAGGGTTATTCTTTGTTGTACTTTTTATTAACGGATTATTAGGACATCTTTTTTGGCCAGAAAGAGCTCGAGGAAGCCGACCACAGAAAGCATAAAACAATGTGCAGGAATGCCGAGAGCCCGAATAAAGGTCCTCTTTAGAGTAGAATGCCTCACATTACTCATTTTAAAAATGCATTAATAGAGAAGAGGATGCGTCGCTGCCTGTCAGCTAATGGCTTCAGGACCATCTGCTTCACCAGCTAATTAGCTGTGGCTCCAGTACACTCTTAATCCACGCATAACCTTTTTCTGAATGTTTTCACACATAACCCTTTCTCACTCGAATGTCCGTGTTTTACGTAAGAATAAGTATAAAGCCAGGGATATACGTCAGCAGCATATGCGCCTGCTTTTTTAATTTCCTCTAAGCCTTCATCTTGGTTATTCCAGATAGATTTTTCTAATTGTCGGGACCTGTTTATAAATAGATGAATACATGGCAATAAACTAATAGAGCAATAGGTTTGGACAGATAGGAGGTGAATGAATTTTTTAACGTTTCCGTTGTCGAGGTGAATTACTTTAATTATTATGTCTTGCTTGGGTTTAAGTTACTGAATAAAGTAAAATGCAAATGTTTTTAGTATTTCCACACAATCTACGAATTTTATATTAGTGTGAAACTAGTAAATGGTAATGTGAGTGGCCTTTACTACAGAAAGACAAATAGAAATGTAATTTATTTGTTATTTCCTGTTCAGAACAATCCTCGGTGTTTTGGCCTTTAGCCTGCCCCCTGTTTGTATGTGTGCAAGAATAAGTATAAAGCCAGGGATATACGTCACCTGCGTAGCGCCTGCCTGGCAAGTGTGAGGTCATGAGGTCGATTCCCCATACCAAAAAAAAAAAAAGGATAAAATAATCAAATTGATCTTTATGGGTAGCTTATAGGAAGACCACATCTATTAAATAAAGTAATACGGTTCTAAAAAGTAATACTTAAGAGAAGAATGCTTCATAATCTATAAAAACTGAATTTATGATAATTGTAAAGCATTCTTCTCTGAAGAAGACCCTTGGAGAGGTTATGCTGAGGAGTTCGGGTTCTAACCTGATCGCTTATTAGAAGAACAGAAAAGACCCAATTTCTTTAGGAAAAGACACAAATACAGAGAGAATTAATTTGAATTTATGATCCTTTCACAGGCTAAGACTCTCACCACTTCTTCCAGATAGTGGATTCTCAAATGCAGTTCACCCATGAGCACCCACAGTGCTCCTTGATTTTCTTTTTCCCTTTCCATGAAATACTGTTCTCTCTCTTTCCATGAAATATCTAAACGCTACATTTGTTTTTTCAAGGTTTTTTTTCCCTGAAATTGGGCTTAAAATTTTCCACTGTTAAATTAATTCTATGCTAGCAGTGCTTTTATGTACCTTCAAGACAGTTTATCTTCAAATAGGCACATAAGAGTCTAGTTACACATAGAAGAATAGGGACTTCTATTGGAGTCAAGCACTGATTGTAATGGGTTTTGGAGATGGACAACACAGTGCATTTTATACCTAGTACAGGTGGGTAGAGAAGGGATGTTGAGCACTATAAAGATCGAAGTCAGGGTCCCCAAGTCTCGGCCCTTGGGTTCTCTTTCTTCAGTGTACACATGACATGATGGACTGTATCTTAATGAGCCCGACCTTTACCAGGGGTACCATGCTTATTGTCAGAAACATCTCTTTCCCTATCAGATGGTGACCTTCCTGAAGGTACAGACCATGTCGTGTTCCTCTTGGAATCCTTGGGAGCAAGCACATGTGTGACCATGAGCAGGTCCACAGTGGCCATTTGAATGAAAGAGTTGCGTGGAGTAAAGAGATGTTGTAAGCAAAATAATCGTATCTGTTGGCACCTTCGTGGTAATTTTTTAAATGTCTTAAAGGTCAAGGGAGTTCTTATTTTTCATTTTTTTCTTGTTATCTAATTACAAATGAATGACTGTGCATTGTTATGGTGTACTTGGTCAAGGAGAAATGGGTATCACAAGAAATAGGCCTTGGCAAGTGATCTAAGACACTCCTCTGGGCATCCCAAGGCTCTAGCTTATCAAATTTATGCCCTTTGACCTGAGTGATGAGCAACCTATTTTGCATGAAAGTCAATTTAGGAAGTGAAACTAAATTTGGAGAGTGAGGTGTCTAGGATCTGTTATTCTTTTTTCAAATTTGCTTTTTGTATTAAGAAATCCCCTAGGGGATTCTTCCAACTTAAGACTATCTACTATATTGAACAATAGAAATTCAGTCTTAGCTACTTTTCTGCCACTGGGACAAAGTACCCAACAACCACAACTTAGAGGTGGAGAACTTTACTTTAGCTCACAATTTTAAGTGGGATTCATCTATGGCTGGCTCCAAGGTAGAATTAGCATGGTAAAGGAAAGCTGTTCACTGCACAGCGGCCAGGAAACAGAAAAGAGAGGATCCTGGGGTAAGAATACATCCTCTCAAATCATGCCCTGTAACCCACATATTTTGACTATATCCCACCTCCAAATGTGAGACTTTGGGGGACATTTTAGATCTAAGCCATAATATTCAATTCCTGACCCCCAAGAATCTCATGTCCATCTCATTATGCAAAGTATATTTAGTCCATTTCTAAGAGTTGTCAGAGTCTTATCCGTTCCAGCATTTCTGAAAAGTCCAAATCCAAAGACTTTTCTGAGACTAAAGGCAGACTGTGAGCCTCTGAAAATCAAAAAGAAAATTCAGCACTGCCAGCATACAGTGGCACAGGATAAAATTTCCATGCCAAAAGGAATGAATAGGGAAGCAGACAGAAATTGACCAAAAGAAGATTGAAAACAAGCAAGTCAAACATTAAATCCTATAACTGCATGTCCAGCAGTCATGGTAGACTGTGGTGAAATGTGAGCTTCAAAGGACTTGGACAGCCCAACCCCTACCACATAGCTGGTTGCAGCCCATATGGCCTTTCTCTTGGTCTGATTCTGCTTCTTGCCTGTGAGTTTCTTCAGCAGATGATGCACGTTCTTGGCATCTCTAACTTCTTAAGAGTCTCCACGGCATTTCTGGCTTCACTGTCACAGCTTCATGCATCATCCTCTCGGGAGTACCTGGTAGGGACTATATCTCTGTCACGTATTTTTGTCTGGCCTCCTAGGCCTTCTTCTGAAATCTGGGTGTAAGCCTTCCTAACCCCCTAACTCTTGCATTCTGCATGCCTGAAAGACCAGCACCATATGGCTGAGGGCAAGGTGGGCTGCTAGCTTGAACAGTAGCTGGGCCCCCTTCAACCATGACTACGGTGGTCTCTTGAGTGTCTGAATGGCTGAACTCTGATGTACTTCCCTCAGTGGCCCTAAATGAGTGGGCATCCTAGGCACTGTCTTCTCAAATGAAAGATTTAAAATTTTCCACCTTTGAACTGGTTATGGATGGAGTCTTGCTGCTTATTGAGATGCGCCTCAGGGCATCTTTCTTTTTGTACCTAGACAAAGTACTTGGGTTTTTAAAATGCTAGTCTTTTCAGCAATCATGCTTTCCTTTGCCCCCAGAATTGAAGGTACTTTTTTTTCTGGTGATACTGAAAACTTTTTACATCTTTTTTTTTTCCTGCCTCTCTTTACATAAGACTAACAGAAACTAGCAGTTCTCATACCACAACCTGAATGTCAGACTGCCTTGAAATTTCGTCAGATCAATTAGTCCACTGCAGTTAATCTGTCTCCTGCGAAGTCTCAGAATGTGGACAAAAAGAAGACAACTTTTCTGCCAGGGTGTAGCACACATGACCGCTAGTCAAACTGCTTTGAAGTTCTTATTCCCAGCTGAAAATCACTAAGCCTGGTCTTTACTGTCCACACTGCTAATAACATTCTGGTCTTCTGAGCTCTTCCTAGAATCTCCCATCAATCTGTTTATTCTGGTTATAGCCTTCTAAGGCTTCTCTACTCAGCATCTTCAAACCTTTCCAAACCCTTCCCACAGACAGGTTCCAAAGGCTTCTAAACTACATGATCAGATACAGTCACTGCAATAACCCTATAGCCGGCACCAATTTTCTTTAATCTCCTTCCTGCCACTGGGACAGAATTCATGACAACCACAACTTAAAGAAGGAGAGGTTTCATTTGGCTCACAAGATCAGTGAGTTCAGGCCATGGTCAGCTGGCCTTCCAAGGCAGAAGTGGCACAGCAAAACCGCATGGGAGAAGAAAGTTGTTTTTTTTACCACAGAAAGCAGAGAGAAGGGAGGATCTGGGAATGAGAATATATCCTTCCAAGTCACACTCCTTAGTGGCCTACCCCTTCCCACCAGACCCCACCTCTAAAGATGAGACTTTTGGGTGACATTTTAGATCCAGACCATACCAGTGTCCAACAGAAAAACAACACTGTCTTTTAGCCCCTGAAATTTCACTGTGAGCATATCTGACAGAAATGTTGGTTGCATCTCTGTGGTTTGTACCTAAAATATATATAGCACTGGTGAGTTCAACTGTAATTATTTGCATTACCTGATTTCAGCCACCTGTTTAGGGGCAGATAACCTTATTTCATTTAATGGATAGAGAGACTGAGACTCAGTGACCTGCAGCTACAAACATGGGTGTGGGGGGAGATTGAATCCAGCATCCCTCAGTACCCACCTTGGGCCAGGGAGATGGATGAGATTAGCTCCCGTCCCATCACATCCTCTGCCTCCTATACATACAGGATCTCCTCCTTGGGCAGGATACTGGCCCACTGGTACTGAGACATCCCACATACTAGATTTTCTCCAGACGAGATGGCACTTCTCCCAAGGGACCCAACGATGGGCTTCCCCATGAGATGTCCCCTCCAACCTCCAAAGATAAGGCTGGCCTGGCCCTCATGATGTTTACATGCCTGAGGAACCAAGGATTATTTTACAAAGCTATTTTTAATTTATTTATAGATCCTGCATTTTATATAGTGTACCTAAGTGCACACACATATTCACATGCATGCATGGTACCTTTAGATTTTACTTTGTGTTTATCTGTTTATCTGTTGCCCCACTCCTGCCTTTCAAGTCGGCTGCTACTACCTCAACCCACAATGTCTCCTTCCTTATTTTTCTTCATATGTATCTATACAGAAGGTTCCTGACTAACAATGGTACAACTTAGGATTTTTTTAGTTTACAAAGTTATGAAAGCCATAAGCATTCAGAAGAAACCATACCTTGAATTTTTTATCTTTGTCTGGGCTAGTGATATGCAGTATCATACTTTTGTGGTGCTGGGCACCAGCATGGAACTGCAGCTTCTAGGCCACCACCCTGTCACAAGGGGAAACAACAATACAGTGTACTCTGTTGCTGAGCTAAGATGTTCAGTAGGTTAGCTATCTTAAATGTATCTCCTGCTTACAAAATTTTCAACTTTTGATAGGTTTATAGAGGTGCAGCCCCATCATAAGTTGAAGAACATCTGTATCTTTGTAATTCCTGTACAGATCTATGTGTTATTTAATAATAATGACGTCATATTACAAAAGTGAATGTTAAGAAATCCTCCAGATATCTGGCAGAGCTTCTGTCTTTTCAAATGGCTGTATAATATTCCCTGCTGTGAACAGACATTATGTACTCAGCCATCCTCCTGCCATTAGCCTTCCTCTTTTACCATGCTAAATAATGCTGCAATTGACATACTGAAACATGACTCTGTATATTGGTGCATTTAGTTCTACAAAAAAGATATTACATCTGAAAACTGCCAGAGTGCTTTCCTAAAAGTCATCGTATCTTCACTAGTCATGTGTCCACGTACCCTCCTCTCTGTCTCCCTTCTCATGTTGACTCTTAGACCTCTTCACTTTTGTTAGCGTGATGGATATGCAGTGATGCCTTATTGATACTCAACAGCATATTTCTGGATATGACACATGTGTCTTCACAAATTCCTGGCTGTTTCAGCTTGGTCTGAGGTCATTTGCTACTTATATTCTTGCCTGTTTTTCTATGGGGTGGCTTGTCTTTCTTGTGTCAGTTTGTAAGTCTTTTGTGTTCCGTTGTGGCTGGAACACATAGGAGCCCCTAGAGGCTCTTCCACCAAGCCAGATAGTTGACTTCCAAGTCCCTCCTGCTGGGTAGTCAGGGCAGTTGAAATGAGCTCAGGGATTGTCTTCCAGAGGCAGGCAGGCTGTCAGCACCATGACTGCTGGCTGTACTCATCACTCTTTGGATATCCATTCTGAACAGATTGTCCTGAGCCAGAGCGCAGCCAGTGTGGAGGCCTGAGAAAGTGAGGCAGTTCCGCACTGTGCTGCCTTCCACCGGTTAAGGCCTCCGACAGCAAACAGCTGCCCAGGCAGAGAATGTCCCTTTGCCACCCTCAGAGGGGCAGCACTGTCCTGGCCAACATTTATGGCACTGCGTGTGCCTGGCTCAGGTGAAATTTTCTGCTAAGTCCAAGGATTAAGACACCAGAATCAAGTGTTTTCATTCTGTGCTCACCTTAATTCATATAATGAATGGCATTCACTTGGGGAACGCTCCTCTGGGCATCCCGGACAGAATTTTGAAGAATCCCAGAGGCATCTTGCATGGATGTAAGATACATGCATGAAAGTAGTCACATCTGGCATGGTGAGTGGCCCTCCAGCAGTGATGCTCAGATTGGGCGCAGGTGGGAGAATCAGTAGGCAACTATGGGTTTCAAGCCCTAGCTCAAGAAAGCATATCAAAACCCAGAGCCATACTCTTGAAATGCTTGGAAAGTTTAAACCTTTCTTTAAATTTATGAAATAAATCACAACTAATTGCAGCAGTGTCTCCATTTTTGTGTATGTCTAGTAGCAATAAAAAAGGAACTCTGAAAAGATCAGATTAAATATAGATGCAAATAAGATTCTAAAATAAAAAAGATGTAGAAAAATTTTAGGTAGTGTTGATCATTAAAGATGTTTCTTTTTTTTTTTTTAAAGAGAATAGAACAAAACAGAACAGAACAAAACAAAGCAAAAGAAAACAGAATAGAGTCAAACATAATACAGCATTTCAAAACAGAACACTGCCAGCAATACAGGTTTTCAAAACATAACAGGAGATTAACAATGGTTACCCTAGTGTCTCTTGCTTTCTTCAAAATGGTTGTTCATACATTTACAGACAATAAACTCAAACGAAACAAAGTAATATAAAACCAGATAAAACAAAAGAGCATTACAGGCCTTCAAGTTGGCCAACAAAAAACCAGCAATGGCTACTGTAGTGTCCCATTTTTCAAAATAGCTGTTTCTATCTTCTCACATACTGCAATCAAATAGTAGGAAAGGGACTTAAACCAATCAAATCAAAGAATAAAAGCACCATTGGACTTCAGAACCTTTTCTCCATATTTATCGGGAATTTTGTATCTTATTAAGTCTTTCAGTTATTAAAGAGGTTTCTAGTACTAAGATATTGTTGTGTTTACTGACCATTATGTTACATAGACATAATGTGCTCTGGCTATAAAAAAAAATTCCTTAAAGTTTCATCCCATCTACTCCCACTTTTGAGACTACTAATTTAATAAATTTCTTGAAGGAAATATAGAATTTAATTTCTAAAACTCTTAGTTATTATGAGTAAACATATCAATGCCTATGTGTCAGAAGATGTATGAATAACTCTAGTTATTATTTCTTTTTCTGTGCAGAAGTTTTAAAAATTTGATAGAATACCATTTGTCAATTCTTGCTATTATTTCCTGAGCTATTGGAATTCTGTTCAGGAAATCATTGCCTATCCCAGTATCTTGAAATGTTTTTCCTATGTTTTCAGAATATCAGGTCTTAAAGTCCTTGATGCATTTTTAGTTGATTTTTGTACACAGCTGACAAGATTCTACTTTTACTATTCTACCCAGCTTTGGAACCTTTCAATGAAGAGGCTATCTTTTCTCCAACTTAGATTTTAGCTCTATTGTCAAGAATTATGGGGTTGTAGATGCATGGGTTTATTCCTGGGTCATCTATCCTATTCCACTGATCGATATATTTAGTTTACTGCCAATAACATGTTACTATGGATTTACAGTATATTTTGAAATCAGGTATTGTGATACCTCCAGAATTGTTCTTATTGCTTAGGATTGCTGTGGTTATTTGAGATCTTTTGTGCTTCTATGTGAATTTTAGGATTGTTTTTTCTAGTTTTGTGAAGAACGTAATTGGTATTTTAATGGAGGAATCTATAACTTACTTTGAATAGTATGGCATTTAAACAATATTATTTCTCTCAGTCCATGAAAATGGGAACCATTGTCAAATTTTTTCAAGCTATTGTGATTGTTTTACTGATTTGTTTCTCAGCGAGTTCATTATTAATTATGGGAAACCTACTTATTTTTGCATGTTGATTTTGTTATCCTGCTGCTTTACTGAAAAAAATTTTTTATCATTTTTAAGACTTGCTGGACTCCAGGATTTTCTAGATACAGAATCACATCATCTGCAAACAGAAATAATTTTAATTCTTTCCCTAGTTTTACCCCTTTTATTTCTTTCTCTTACCTAATTGCTCTAAAGTACACAAATTCCTGATTTTATAGGAAATATTTTCAGTTTTTTTCATTCAGAATCTGTGAGGTTTTATCATGAAATTATATTGAGTTTTTTCAAAGCCCTTTTCTGTAACTTTTAGAATAATCATATAATTTTATCTTTGATTTTATTTATGTGGTATATTATATTTATTGATTTGCATATGTTGAATCAACCTTGCATGCCTGGGATAAAACCCACTTGGTCATGATATATGATTTTTAATGTGACACTCAATTCAATTTGAAAGTATTTTATTGAGGAATATTGTATGTGTGTTCATCAAGGATGTGGGTCTATAGTGTTGTTGTTATTATTGTTGTTATTCCTTCACTTTTTGTTTTATGGGATAGTTTGAGGAGCAGTGGTGTTTGTTCTTCTTTAAAACTCTGGTAAAACTCAGAAGTTAGTCTGTGGTCCAGGGCTTTTCCTTGTTGGGAGACTTTTTTTACTGCTTCCCTCTCATTGCCTGAGATCAATTCAGTGTTAATCTTTTTTTTTAATACCTTTTTGGTCCAATTTTATTAGATGACATGTGTCTAGAAAGTTGTCCATTTATTCCTGATTTCCCTCTGTGTTTCAATTCTGTCAATATCTCCTTTTTTCATGTCTATTTTTTTTTGGAGGGGGGGTGTCTTCCCTTTCAGTTAGTCTGGCTAAAAGTTTAATTTTGTTATTTTTTTAAAGAACTCTGTTTCATCATTTGTATTGTTCTTTTTGTCTCTTTTACTTTAATTTTTTTATTTCTTTCCTTCTACTGATTTGGGGTTTGATTTATTCTTGTTTTTCTAGTGCCATAGGATATGTCATTAGGTTGAGATCCTTTTCTTTTTTTTGGTAGGCACTATAGCTGAATCTTCCCTCTTAGAACTGCTTTTGCTGTGTCCCTTACATTCTGGTTGGTTGTAGTATTCCCATTTTCGTTTGACTACAGGAGTCTTTAACATACTCCCTCCTTTTCTTCACTGATCCACTGATAGTTCAAAAGTGTATCATTTAATCTTCATGTATTTGTAGAATTTCTGCAGTTTCTCTTGCTGTTGATTTCTAGTTTCATTCCATGTGGAATGTGGTCTGTAACTAAGTTTCAACAAACTATTTCAAATTTTTATGTGTTAAGATTTGCTTTGTGGCCTAAAACGTGGTCTGTTTTGCAGAAGTTTCTATGTGCTGATTAAAATCATGTGTTGATGATTATATTTTTGGGCTTAATGATCTATTAGTAAGATCGATTTATTGAAGTCACTCATTATTATTGTATTAGGGTCTGTCCATACTTTTCTGTCCTATAGTGTTTGTTTTATGATTATGTTCTCCAATGTTGAGTGCACATATATTTACTATTGTTATATCTTCTTGATGGATTGTTCTCTTTATTAATATGTAATGATCATCTTTGTGGCTTCTCTGGACCAATTGACGTCATTTTGTTGGTTACGGGTATAGGTACTTCTGTTTGTTTTCAAATTCTATTTGATTGCAATGTCATTCTCCATCTTTTCCCTTTCAGTCTGTATATGTCTTTGGCAGTCACATTTCTTGCAGACAGCAAATAGGTGGGCCTCATTTTTTAATCCAATCTGTTACTCTGTGTATGTTAATTGGAAAATTTACACCATTCACATTTAGGATTATCACTGAAAGAAACATACTAGTTCCTGTCATTTTGTTGTGTTTCTTTCAGCTGTTTTAAATATTCTATATTCATTCCATTTTTTTTTTTTTTTACAGCACCAGGGATTGAACTCACAACCTTGTGCTTGCCAGGCAGGCACTTAGGCCACTGAGCTAGATCCCCAGCTGTTCATTCCTTTTTTTAAAAATTCATCTTCATATTTTGATGGTTTACTGAAATAATCATGTTTTATTCTTTCCTCCCTCTTACTTGCTTAACTATTCTAATGAGATTTACTTTTCCCCATGCTCTTATTGTTGTGTTTATCTTGATTCATGATCTGAGTGTAGAATTTCTTTGAGTATCTTCCATAATGCTGGTTTAGTGGCCATGAATTATTTTAGTTTATGCTTATCTTAGAAAATTTATTTCTCTTTCAGTTTTGAAGGATAATTTTGCTGAGTATAGTAATCTAGGTTGGCAGAGTTTTTTTTTCAGGGCTTAACATATATTTTTCCATGTGTTGGCTATTAATGAATTTCTACTGAAAAATCTTCTGTTATACAGATGGGATTGCCTTTATAAGTGATTTGATATTTCTGTCTTGAAACTTTTAATATACTTACTTTGTTATACTTCTGGAAATTTAACTTAATGTGCCTGGTCAGGTCTATTTAGAGTTCTAAATGCTTCTGGTACCTGGATGTCCATATCATTGCCAAGATTTTGGAAATTTTCTCTTATTTTTCTGAATAAGTTTCCTGTACCACTAACCCATA
This sequence comes from Cuniculus paca, assembly GCA_004365215.1. Taxonomy (NCBI): domain Eukaryota; kingdom Metazoa; phylum Chordata; class Mammalia; order Rodentia; family Cuniculidae; genus Cuniculus; species Cuniculus paca. Next base: position 12,902 of record RJWT010005244.1, on the reverse strand, counting down.
TTTCAGCTCTTTCATATAAACCCATACTTCTTAGCTTTGGTCTCTTAATATGTTCCATGGTTATAATTTCTTTTTATTTGTTGTCATTATTACTGTCTAAAATGTGCTAGTTCATTCCTCTTGTCTTCAAGCCCTGGTACTCTTTCTTTCATTTCATCTTGTCTGTTAGTGTGGCTTTCACTTGAAATTTTTGTTTGAATTATTATTGAGTTTTCACATCTGAAATTTGTTTCTTTCGTTTTCAGAACCCATCTTTATTGAATTGCTCTTTCATATCCTACAATATTACATTTAATTCATTCAGGTCTGTGTTTTTTATCTTCTTTGAATTAACTGATCATGGCATTCACTTTGATAACTTTGGATTCAGTTACTAAAGAGTTATAAAGTTTTGGAGAAGTCATGTTGCCTTGTTTATTCTTTTTCTTGCTTTTTTGTATTGAGTTCTGTGTATCTCTTGGAATGAGATCTTCCACTGTTGTGTGAGGGTCTTGTTAATGAGCATCTTTCTCTTGACCTTATGCCCAGGGATACTGGTTTATTGTGTAGTGTTGTGTTTAATTGCAGGTGGAATTCATATTGTACTTTCCCCATGGCTTTTAGGCTGTGATTAGTGGGTTTGACTGTGCATACTGTGTTGGAACCTGACTCATGAATGAGGGCCCTCTAGTAGATCAGGTAGGTATGTTGTAGACAGCAGAGTATATGAGGTGTGCTTTCTGTGGTTTCTCCTCCAGTCTTATTAGCACTGTGCAGTCCAAAAAAGTGTGGGAGCAACCTATGTTAGGGCTTCTACTTGGTAGGATTATTATATTTATATATATTTTTTCTATTATTGGAAAGGGGGTGCATTTTTAGTAGGTATCTTCAGATTTCTTGTATCTGTGCCTATTTCCAGCCTAGTCATCACCTGGGAACTTGTATCTCCCCTATTTTTTTTTTTTTTGAGTATCTGACAAAGTTTCAGCAGGACAAGGTCATGTATAGAATGAAGTGCAGCTTCTTTCAACTGAGCTGGGTCTGTAGCTCAGTGACAGAATACCCACTCTGCATGTTCAAATGCAGGCTCAACTGCCAGCACTTCTTCAAGAGGTGAAAATAGCTGACAATAGCAAACATAACTTAAAAGCAGACCAGATATAGACATGCACTGGAAATGTATTTACAGACAAAAATCTCTAACACCAATAACCATAGAGAGGAAAAAGGTGGAAATAATATGAAATTGATGAAAAAGATAAACATTAGTGAAAGGAAAACTAAGAATTAAAAAGGGAAGAAAATTAGGAAGAAAAAACACCAATGAAAGAATTTAAAAGTATGTAAAATTACATAAAACTATGAAAGAAATAATGAGGAAAAACAAAATGACAAAAACCAAGCCAAACCAAAGTCAAAATTCCTCTTTTCCAGTGGGCATGGTGGCACGCATAAATAATCCTTACTAATTAGAAGGGTAAGGCAGGATGACTGCAAGTTTGAATCCAGCCTGGGCAACTTAGGGAGACCCTGACTTAAAATAACTTTTAACTTTGGGGGGGGTGTTGGGAGGAGCACTGGGAATTGAACTCAGGACCTTGTGCCTGCCAGGCAGGAACTTGTTCTGCGAGGATGTAGTTTAGTAGGAGAGCATTGCCCATCATGTGCCTGTCCCTGGGTTGCATCCCTAGTACAGAAAAATAAAGAAAGCCAGCCTCCTTGCTGAGGTACTTGAGCTGTTTCTTTCCAGAGCCTCTAACCCTAGAATCAGCCAGCAAGGGGCAGGGCAGGGGGCATTGGTCATGGTGGCTGTCTGGTGTGTTGCTTCTCAGTCGTTGTCCAACAGGCTAAGCTGGAGATGAGGGCAGTATGGAGGGTGCCTCCTACCCGACTCGCTACCCAGAACTGAGGTAGTGTTGTCTGCAGCACAGCCACGTTTACTCCAGAAGCTTCTGTATGTGCACCTGGGGACACAGCGACCCTGTGAGCCCTTCTGTCTGCTCACGCCTGGGGCCCAATTGGTCAGCATCCCCTTACTCCCAAAACTCTCATGCACCTAAGGGTGTGTCATATGCCCAAGCCATGGTGTTGTATTCCCTGAATGCCTCACAGTGGAGAAAGGAACCAAAACCAGCATAGTCTGTGCTTGGGGGGAGCCCCAGGAACCGTGCAAAGTGTGGGTCCTGGTGAACTCCTCACCCCCACACACACGGCTGGTCTTGCTCCTCCTCACAGAGCTTGGACCATCAATTTTAAATTGAAGTGCAGCATTTCAGACCACCCTATGACAACACAGAGCTCTCTGCATCTGTGTCACAGTCCCTTCCTGGCCTGCAAGGTCATGCTTGGGTCTTAGAGATAAGCAGGGGCTTCTGATTCCCCAAGCAGTAAACTCAGATAATAGGACCTTTCTTATCAGCGGTTCCCGGTTATACCCTGGCTGCATGGGAATCGCTGGGAACCTCTTTTTCAGCCCCAGCTCGCTAGGCTGATCCCAGGTCACCCGTCTGTTCAGGCGTTATTTGCAAGGTGCTGGATTCTGCACTTGCAGAGATCACTGGGGCTGTCTCTTCAGTGGGAGCTCCTCACCAGCAAGTCATTCTCCAGCATGTGTATTCAAGCCCCCCCCCACACACCAGTACCTTACCATACACACTTGTTTTGGTTCAGTCTCATGGACATGCAGGTATGTGCTGGACATCTCCCATCTGCCAGATTCTTATTCTCTCTCTCTCTCTCTTTTTTTTTTTTTTTAATGCCAGAGATCTGTTAAATGACACATCAAATCCTGAGTGGACTCGCTTGGTAGGAAAAGTATAAATTAGGTTTAGAAAATTATAGTGCATCTTTAACAAGACTATTAGCAATTGAATTAAAAGTTCCCACTAAATTCTGTTGTTCTAGTGGCTTATTTTTCTTGTTCTCATCTTTGCCTCTAGTCTTTCCGAGAGCATCTGGACCTTGATTAGCTCCCCATCGCTGACTGAGAAGCTGGCTGCTGGGACAAGCACTGGCGAGCTCCCTGAGGTGGGTTCCCTGAGGCTCCGGGAGACCCTCGGTGCCCTCACTGCCAGGACATGTCCCCAGCAAGCTTCCTAGGATCATGCTTTGGATTCTTTGGGAAAGCCATTTTAAAAAGCTTCACTTCCACCTCTAAAGAAACAAAATTTTAATCCTTAAGTTTCATTTTCTGCTCATTTCTGAAGTTTGCTCTGCGGCACCCAGAGAATGAGCCATGCCGAAGAGAAAAAAATAACTTTTTTTAAGGGCATGAAGATTAGTTAAAACTAATCGGTGCCCACAACACATACGTAAGCTGGTTCTGTCCGTTCAAGAAGTTTCGCTTCCCACCAGTAGTGTACATGTTACGTGGAGTCATTTGGTCGCGCAGAGGAGTCCTAGCATGAGAAGGGCTAGACACTTGTAACCACGGCATCTGCATGGTTGGTACTGTAAGGAGGAAGGAGACCCAGGGATCTGTAGGCTTTGCATGCGTACTGAAGGGAGGCCGAGCCTCTTGGGCTGATCACGGCCACGGCTGTGAGCATGTAGTAATACGCCCTCCTCTTGCTCTCTGGCCACAGGCGCTACGGAAGCCATGCCAAGCGAAGAGCCTGCACTGGCCGCGGAGCAGTGCCGCGAGCGGGACGAGTTCGAGGTGCAGGGCGGCCTGTGCCCTGGCCGCCTGGGGGCGCCGTACGCCGAGGCCTGGGGGTACTTCCACCTGGCGCCTGCGCGCCCCGGGTACCCGGCGGGCCGCTGGGCCACCTGCCGGCTGTGCGGGCAGCAGGTGGGGCGCGGCCCCGGCTTGCAGGCGGGGACCTCGGCGCTGTGGCGACACCTGAAGAGCGCGCACCGGAGGGAGCTGGAGGGCGGCGGCGCCCGGCGGGGGCTGGTAGGCGGCGTCGCGCCCGGCCCGGCCCCGGCCGCGGAGCACGAGTGGGCGCGGCTGCTGGAGCAGATGGGCACGCTGGCCGAGCAGGGCCGGCGGCGCGAGCGCGAGCTGGCGCGGAGGGAGGCGGCCGTGGCGCGGGGCGAGCGCGCTCTGGAGCGCGGGCGGAGGGCGCTGCGGGCCCTGGAGCGCCGGCTGCAGGGGGAGCGCGAGGCGCTGCAGGCCAGGCTGCTCGAGCTGGGCTGGCCCACCGCGCTGGCCCCGGCCGCTGTCCCGAAAGAGGACCCCGAGGCCGGGCTCGGGGATAGCTGCGAGGCTGCCGTGCTCTTGTCGTAGCTGCTCGGCTGTTCCCTCCACGGGCCACAAAATACCGAATGCGGGGCCTCCTGTGCAAAGCTCAGGCCCACACAGGAGCCACGCCACCGCCCTGGGGTGCCTTTGACTTCTGTGGCCTGGGGCGGGCACGCGAGCCAGCAACAGTCCCACTGAAGGGGACTGGAGAGCCCTGCAGCCTTGGTGCCAGGCCACTGAAAGCTTGTGACTAAGGCCAGAGCTGCTTCACACGCCAAAGAGGACTTCACACCATGTGCCTGTGCGCCGTGCCACCCAGGGAAGCATGGCGACGCCGAATCACGAGTTTTACTCAACTCTTGAAGGATAATCTTCGCTCGGCGCGAGTTCTGCAGAGGGGCTTTAGTTTCCACGGCTGCTCTCCGCCCTCACCCGTCTAGAGCCTCATGCGGCCGGCTTCGGGCGCCTCCCCCAGGACCCAGGCACCGCACACCTCAACTGGCTTTCTCTGAGCTACAACCCACCCACGGGTGTCGTTCATTTGCCCCTTTCTGGCCTTCTACTTTCGCCACCTGACCAGCAAGACATGACATCCCTTGTCCCCACACTGCTTCCTTCCCCGTCCTCCTGGCCCAAGGCAGAAGCACCACCTGCCCAAGGCCACTTATCTCTTCGGCTTTTGTCCTGCCCCACTCCACCTCCTGTCCCACGTGAGCACAGTCTCCAGCGCAAAAGCCAAGCGCGCAGTGTGTAGGGCCACGCAGTGCCCGCATGTCCTCCCGCAGTACTCCTCGCCCGCAGGTCCGCTTTCCATTGATTAACTGCAGTCTTTCCAGGTCCCAGCTCGCCAAAACCCACCTTTGTCCTGATTAATGTCTCCCTCTTTGAGATCCCGCCTTTGGTAGGTGGTACACAGTTTCCCACCAAAGAACTCCTTTTCTGGATGTAAACTGGTTCCCTCAGTTTTCTTCAGGCCTCTTCTCAAATTTTTTTTTTATTGTTTTGTTTTGATACCGGGGATCGAACTCATGACCTATCACTTGCCAGGCAGGCACTTAGGCCGCTGAGCTAAATCCCAGGCCCTCAGTTTTTTTATGTTGGAGACTCCCAAGCACCCAGCAGGAATTGAAAGGCTAATACAATGAGTGTCCATAGGCGTACCCTCCACCCAGACCTTACATTATCTCTGTCCTATGCATGCGTAAGGACTTTACTTCCCTAAGTATTTCAGCTTATTCTAACAATAGAGCCATTGTCTCCATGGTTATAGTGTGATTATCATATGTAAGACTATAAACAACTTCCTTACAGCCCTTAATACAGAGTCCTTAATGGGAGTTCCCGAATTGTTTCAACAATGACTGCTCTTCAGGTCTAGTCAAGGTTCATACACACGTTAAGGTTGGTTAAAACCCTTCCATCTCTTCTGCTCTGATGCTTTTTGTGAAGCATCCACCTATCCTGAATTTGTTTTTTATTTCTCTGGGCCAATTTCTGCAGTCCCCTCCCGGTTCATCTCTGGGTAGAGCTACAATAATCTGCACCATGACTGCTCCCCTAGCTTCCGATGCTCCCCCAGGGTCTGGCCCTCAGGCCCCATATGGCCCCTTCTTCCCTGTTCTGCCACCGCCAAGGGAAGGGGCACACCTGCTCTGCTAGGCATCCTGCCATTCACCGGTAGCCAGTGTTCTCTAAGCATTGGAAAGTTTCAACCCCTACACATCACAGGCATCCCCTCAATTTGTTTTCTGGGGCAGCTCCCTGGGGAACTATTGATAAATGCCTGTTTTACAGCTGAGCAGAGCGGTGGGAAGGATAAGCAGCTGAGCAGATGACAGCTGGTAAGTAGCAGAGACGGGATCCAAATGCAGTGCGCCCACTTCTGATGCCAGGCTTCCAGCTACTCAACTGCTTCCTGAGAGGCCCACAACCCTGTCCGGCACCCGAGTAGGCACCTGTTTCCCTCCTAACTGCACTTCTGGTTTAGTAGAATTGTCTGAAACTAGGGACATTATTAACTTTTACTGAGTATTTATGTGTCTCAACTATGCTAAATGTTTGAGATTAATAACTTCTCCATGACATATGCCCGTTTAGTAGATAGGGGAGACTCAACAGCCTCACAATCACACAACTACTAAGAAAATATTTTATGAAAAAATAAAATTTCATAATCAAATCAAGTTACTACACCATGTATCACTGTCTTTGGTTGTGCAGAGTAAAACGCATAAACCAAAAAGATTCTTACAAAGAAGAAACAAGCAGATAACACAAATCAGTGATCTGATCTCCGGTTTCATTGAACCCTAGACACTCCACTAAGCTGCCTTCCACAAAATCCTGAGCCTGCCTGCCTGCCTTCTGGTGCCGTGACGCAGGGACCACTTACCACCCACCTGGGACTCAAGCTCCTGTCCTTGACTTCTGCACTGCCTCTACCTAACAACTTGGTCAGTGCCAAAGAACTGTCCTAAGTTAGTGTTGGTTAAATCACTTTCTGCTCGGAAGCCTTCAAGGTTTTCCATCACTTACAAAGCACATTTAAGCCCCTCACTGCCGCACACCAGAGTTGTGTGTCCCGCTCCCATGTGTACTGGACACTCCAGTCAAATTGGACTCTGCTGATACCCTGGCCTTGGCAACTCTCTGCCTCAGTTTGTTGTCTCCCGGCCCCCACTCCCCCACCCTGGTGCCACCGCCACCAAAGTCCGTCAGTCTCTTGAGTGTGAAAAATCCCACTCAGGCTTGGGTGTAGCTTAATGGTAGAGAACTTGCCTAGCATGTTTGTGGACCTGGGTTTGATCCCCAACATCATCAAAAAACAAACCAAATAGCACCCATCTTATAAGTCCCCGTGATACCTTCCTAGACTGCTCCTCACTCAAATTTCCTTATTTTGTATTCCACAACTCTTGAAGGAGCACATCTAGCAGATGGCTGTGGGTTCTGCTGTTACTCAATCCTGCCAAGGCCTGAGTGCTTAGGAGTAGCCTACTTAGCCTCCCACTCCCACAGTGCCTTGCAACTAATAGCTGCTCAATATTTGAGGCATTGACTCCACTATGTTTAAGACTTACCTACAAGTTGGTTTTCCTGTAATTAGTGTAATTCTTCCTTTGTGTTTCTCTGAATATAATTCCTAGTAGAAAATACTAGCCTAAAAACAGTAGCAATAATTTGTTAAAGCTCTTTGACCAATAAAAATGTTATATGTGTCATTTATCAGGGTGTTTGGTTTGAATCCAGTCAACTCTTGTAGCATAGATTTGTCAAAATATTTGTGTAAAACTTGCGTACGAGCCATACAAATTAGTGCTATATCTAGGTTTCCATCAAGAATGACCCCCAAACTCTGATGCAGTCAGAGGTGGGGTTTCTGGAAGGTGAAACAGCAGCTCAACGTTGTTAGGTGGGATGCGGTTGGAGGCCGTGGTCCCTGGGGCTCAGGCGGGAAGTGCACCTCTTCTTACCCCACCCCCTTCTCTTGCTGCTTCCTGTCCACCCTGATGTGAGCAGCCTTCCTTCACCCAGGCCCTTCTGCTGCGCAGGTCCTGTGATTGAGCTTGCCAACCATGGACAGACAGAAACTTCTGAGACTATGAACCAAAGTAAACTCTTACTTTAAACTGTGGATGTCAAGTATTTTGTCTGGAACATGAGGAAACTAAGATAACAGCAAGAAAAAAAAATCCCATAAAGTTCTGTCACTTCTGTCTTCTGCAGGTTTTTTGTTTTTGTTTTTGTTTTTTGCCTCACCAGGGATTGAACTCACGACCTTGCGCTTGCCAGGCAGGCACTTAGACTGCTGAGCTAGATCCCCAGCCCTGGTGTTTTTGAGACAGGGTCTCACTATGCCATTCAGGCTGGCCTTGAGCTCACTTTGTAGCCTAGGTTGGTCTCCAACTCACAACGATCCGCCTGTCTCAGCCTCCTGAGTGCTGGGATTACAGGCGTGAGCCACCACACCTGGCTTGCAGTTTTTATATTAGTCTAATAACTAAAAGTTCTCTCTCAAGTAGTGGAATTTAACTTCATGTAGATTTGTAAATTAGGCGGTAAGATATGAATTTAGCTCTCTTGGGACCAAAACCCACTTTTATAAGTGGTACTCTTCTTCTTCACCAATTGTCAGAAGCATTGAAAGAAACGTTTCATGTTTAGAATCCCACTCCCCCCCAGAGAGAGTGCTAGCAGGAGGCTGGGGGCCTGCTCCTGGACAGAGAATGTCACCATTGGTGGGGTGCTGGCTGTGGCAGCAAAGGGAGAGGTTTTGCTGTCTGTTCTACACTTGTGCATTGTTGTAACTACTTGTATAATGAAATGAGTTACCATTATAATAAAAGCCATTATTTACAAACAAATCCTGTCCCTCACCATTCCCTTCCCTTAAATAGAACCTCCAACACAAGGATGGATGTAATCTCCATTTCCAGGAAAACCTGAAGAGAAAAAGGAGTCCTGGTCCGCTCCAGCTCCTTCATTTGATGGAAGAGAAAAATAAGTCCCCGGGATTCATTCGCTCTTGGGAGACACGGGCAATGGCAGGTCACCTGAGTGCAGCTTGGTATCGTCAGCTAAGAGATGTGAATGCAGAGGGGGCTTCAGCATGCCGCTGTGGCAGGGAGTTGTCACTGCCCACAGGATGGTGCCACGTGGTACTGTAGCGGCAGCACTCCTGATGTGCGCCACTGGGCTTGCTCACAGGCCCACCAGGTGCCGCGTGTGACAGAGGTGTACACAGGGACAAGGTGGACAGCTGGTGCTAGGACGCGCTATGCCCTGAACTTTCAACTCATCCTGCCACTAGGTAAAGTACGTGTTCATTCCTGAGGCTGAAATCTGGCAGAAGGAGCGGGTGAGGGCAAAGCGGAGTAAAAACCAAACCTGCAATGGCCAGGACCCTTGAGGCACCTAAGCTCACGCCTGAAGCCTCCAGAAAAGTCGGCCTCTTCTGAGGATGTCCGGCTTCATATTACGGCCCAAGCCGTCTGTCCTTAAAACCTCAGGAGGAATTCATAAACACTGTGTTTATGTTATTTTTAAAGGTTTGGTTTTTCTGCCCTGGACTTGGTCAGGAGATGTATTTGTAAAGTCTCACCTAACTTTTCAGTAACCCGAACATGTGTCTTTGCCTGGCTAATGGATGAAGCAATCACTTGGCTCTCATGTGCCATGATTCTAGGAAACACATTTAAGCATCAGTCAGCAGTTTAGCAAGTCAGCTGCTTGGCTTAACTGTATTTTCCTGTTAACCGCAGGCTTAGAAGAAAGTGATGAAAGTTAACACATGTATGCTTGTTGCTAAGAACATACGAAGGCACCAGTTCCATTAGCTTCTCTGCGGAGAACTGAAGCACAGTAACTGCACAACTTCCGTGCCGGGTTCCCTCCTGTCCACACACCTGGCAGGCGGGGCAGACAGAACTGTCATGGTTTAGAGACGCCCCAAATCTCCAGAAGGTCAAGGGCCCCACTGACAGCCACACAGCTGGTGAGGAGCAGATGGCGGCCTGGAGCTCAGCCCGCGATCCGCTCACACCCACGCTGGACAGCCCCTCTTGCAACCATCTCTTCGGCAGCCCTGCGACTGCAGGCTCCTGGCCCAAGTACCTTGTTAACTCTGGGTACACGGTGGCTACTCCAACCCAGGAGATCTGCTGTTGGGGCAGGCCAGCTAGCTCTCCCAGAGGAAGCCAGATTAGCACATTTCAGTCACTGAACACGTGTCTTACAACTGCAAATCAGAAGTCCAAAGTGGATCCCGGCCTGTTCGCAGTCCTGTTGTTTCTGGAGATTCTAGAGAATCATTTGTGCCTTTCCCACTTTCTGGGGACTGCCCCATTCCTTACCTCCAAGGCCAGCAAGGACCAGCCAAGTCTCTAACACTACATTGCTCCGCCTCCCTCTTCCACACTTACCAGACACTATGTTAAGGTCAGCTGGTCAGCAACATAGTCCTGTCCACTGCCTTAACCTATTACTGCGCCCCACCTCCGTGTAACCCAGTAACACGTTCCAAGGACTGGATACGGACAGCTTTGAAGGAGTGCATTATTTTGCCTAGCAGTGTTACATTGTGGGCTAAGGCAGATGTGAGACAGATGTGCTGCATGGGTGAGCCCCTTTCCTAGAAATCAGCACTACAGTGGGCCCCTAATCTGTCCCTTCTTAGTCTATCCTCTCTGCCAGTGCAGGGAGCGCCCACAGACTTTTCTGGGACATACCTGGCAAGAAGGTAGGCAACATGAATTGCTCTCACAGGGAAGGAGGCCTGCATGCTTCTGCAAACACGTGTGAATGTGTGTGGAGATGAAAGCCGCGTGCTGGGCTGTGAGAAGCTGCCCATACTCTGCAGGCAAATGTGAATGAAGATCTAGGCCTCCGAGCTGGGGACACAGTTCAGTGTTGTGGCACTTGCTGGGACGCTTGAGGCTCTGGGTTTGATCCCCAGCGCTACAAAAAATGTTTTAAAAAGTCCAAGCTTTCTACCACTTTTGTTAGGAGTTAACTTCAGGAATTACCCTAGCTCTCTGAAATTCAGTTTCCTTATCTGTAAAATAGGGATAGCACATATCTCACAGAGTTGGTATAAAGAAAACATCATTTAGAAAAATTCTGACATGTGGTTTTAACTCTATGACTTGTATTTGTTACTTACTGAACGAAAGCAGCTGCAGGCAAGCCACGAGTTTGTCAAGTCATTCTCCTTCCCAATAGGACTATTTTTCTATCACACAAAAATTTCACTCTTCATTTGCCCACTGAGCTGTTCCCGTCAAAATTCAAGGTACCTTGTAGCTACTAAGCAATCTGATACATCTAACAAGGGAATATTTAACCACCTATCCACCAGGGAATGTTTTCCCTTCAAAGTGGTCACCCTAGAAGACTAGTTATTCTGAAAGCGCTCCAATGCTTAAAACCTTTGTGGGACACCTCCTGTAGTGTCCCTTTCATGTCTTTAACACAGGATAACATCCGTAAGTTGGCAAATACTTGCTTTTCCAGGATAAATTTTACTTTCAAAGATAGCTGCCAATGATTCACAGCTGTCTGATGAACACAGCAGGTGACTAACCAGACTGACGTTCTGGGTGGTGAGACCATCATAAAGCACTGTGAGCCACTTCCGTGTGACCAGTAAATTGGTCTCGACAGCACTGCGCAGTAAGGTTAAGTAAAGGAAATGCGGTCATGGTAAAGATTAAAGCCCACTTTAGTTGGCTTACGACGTGAATGAGTTCAGATAGCACCGGGAGCCACTGTATATTTAAATAGTATTAAGTCTTTCTTTTAATGAAAATTTTTTCTTTCTTTTTTTGCAGCACAGGGGATTGAACTTGCGACCTCGCACTTGCCAGGCAGGCGCTTATGCCACTGAGCTACATCCCCAGCAAGGAGCATTTTATTTTATTTTTTTAATGAAATTCTTAATTATGATAGTCTTTGAAATCTGATGTCACAGTATTAGTGAGGCTTTAAGGAATAACATTAAATGGCAACAAGAGCTTTCTTCTTTCAGTCTATGCTCTGGTGGGGGTTTGGTCAAGATAAGCAGTGATCGGGTGAGTGAGCTGGCAACCTCCTGGCCCTCTGAAGTCTGAGTCACACACTGCCACGTTTAGACACATTTAGTAACATCCGCCAACTTCTCCTTGTCCTCTGCTTGCTGGCAAAGAAACACCACTGCATTTTAATGCAGACAAGAAAGCCAGCTTTTCTGAAATAACTTCTGAAAAGTCTGCACCCTCCCTCCACGTGCAGACAACTCCTGCTGTCTCACAGACTTTCCCATGGCCGCCTGTCTGCTTGGTCCTCCAGGGACTTCCTGCTTCACAAGTTTTCTCCCAACGTTAATTTCTAGTGACCAAATTCTTAGTTTTTGGTCCCCCCCCCATTTGTCTTGTACTACAATAACCCACTGCTAAGAGTGAGTTGTAAAACCTGAGACCTGAGCAGGCACACACCCTCATTCCCAGGCCATCAGAGAGTGCACATAAACTCTTACTATGTCTATCTGCGCATCCCAGCCCTCAGCAACATAAAAAAACATTTCTGAGGGCACAGACCCTCAGTAGGTCTGCTTAAGGATGCACCTGCGTTCTCTGCCCCCCCCTCCACCTCCTTAAGAACTTCGGCTTTGAACTCTGGAATGAAAAGAGCTAGCTGGGATTACGGAACTAACAGAGCCTTCATGTGTTACCTGGCGTCACATCCAGCCAAATACGATCTAAAACTAAATGCACACTCATGAAGACGGGGCATCTTTACTGTTTATTAACAATGAATGTCCTGGAACACTGGGCCTGGCCTGTGCGAAGTGCTTAATAAACGCTGCTGAAAGCTTTTACAGACAAGTATCTCAACTCTCCTTCCTGGAGCTGTCTCTGTAGCTCCGTGCTCACATGGGATACTGAGAGCTGGGGCTGACCTGCATAACCTCCCCATCCTCTCTCCAGGTGGCTTCTTTCCTACTCATGCAAAATCACTGCCCCCCGCCCCGTAACCCCCCCCGCCCCGCTCCCCCAGAATTTTGCCTTTAGAACCTTGGAACGAATACATCTCTAGCTCCTTTAATTTTTTGAGACAGAACTGCTGAATTGCTCCAACTTGGCTCCAACCTGTGGTGCTCCTGCCTCCACCTTCCGGAGTGCTGGGATTACAGGCGCGTGTTGCCATGTGCAGCCCAGCTTCTCGCTGCTTTTTTTATGAACCAGAAAATTTAGGCTTAAGAGAT